>JAFCIZ010000004.1:1072500-1318850 GCA_017871115.1 Cunninghamella blakesleeana | reverse complement strand
TTTGTTTTTTATAAGTTGATGAAGTGGTTGATTTTGCATAGGAATGGACAGATCCAGCATAAATAGAAGAAATCGCATCATCATTAAAATCATTATATATAACAGATCCTTCATTTCTATGGTGATGATGATTTGTTGATGGTCTTAACATAGGTGAATTGTGTTGCAAATAAGATGTTGTTATTTGGGTAAAGTGGTATTTTGATGTGATATATCGAAGCCATCTTTAGATAATGATTGTTTATGATTTTGGTTATTATGGCTAGAATTGGATATTGTAGTTGTTTCTGATGTTGAAGATGTTACGGAAGGTGTATCATTATATGATGATGATGATGATGATGATATCCTTTATGATTATTTGCTTTGATATTTTTTTTGGTAATTGTGCTAAAAAAAAAAAAAAAAAAAAAATAGAAATAGATAATAATTTATCGAGTTAATTAAAAAAGAGTATTTCTATTTTTTTTCTTTAATCCTTATTTGTACCTATTTTTAAATCTTTTTTTATTTTTATTTTTATTATTTATTTATTTATTTATTATTTATATTCAAAATATTTACATGATGAATCCGTTTCAATAGAAGGTTGATTATCTTCTTGTTCAATATGAGTGGATAATTTAGATGGTCTTCTAAATAAACTTACAAAGGAATGGCGAATGGAAGAATGTTTTCAGAAGAAATTGTATTAACGGAAGATAAGGAGGAGATGGAAGGAGTCTTTCTTAATGCTGGTTGATTATGTTGTTGTTGTTGTTGTTGTTGTTGTAATTGTGATGAATCTTGGTGTTTATTATTATTTGAACTAGTAAACACATGTTTTAATTTTTTTGAAAAAGAACGCTTCACCGTTACTTTTTGTTGTTGAAGGCGGTGATGATGAATGATCATGGTTTGTTATTGTATCGGATGAAGGAGTAGTAGAATATGAAGTGGTAGCAGATGTTAATGAATAAATTGAAGATCTTCTTGTACTATTGTCATCAATTAAAGAAGGAGGTGTAAATGAGGGCGTAGAAGACGATTGACTTTCACAGTCATTAATTTCATCACGATGAATATGTTTTCGATGAGGATGGTTTGGTAGAGAGGATGATACTGAATTTGATGTTGATGAGGAGGATGAGGAGGAATATTGCCTATAGTTTTTAGACTTTTTAGTTGTTGAAGGTGCTGTTGATGGTGGTGAAACTCTGATTTTGGTGCCTTGATGCGTGTTAAGCGGGGTGACCTTGTATTTTGTAAACTAGATCGATGATTGGCTCCTAAATTGGATGAGCGTGGTCTGCCACTATTTCTGGAATAATGCTGTTGTTGATATATGTTATTACTATTATTATTATTATTATTATTATATGGTATTAATTGAGGGTTGATAAGTTGATTATTATAGAATGGTTGATAGCCTACGACAGGAATAGTATCTCCATAACAATATTGGTAATTTGATGTTGTCCAATTATTTATCATTACCTAAAAAAAAATTAAAAAAATTGAAAGTTGAGTAACAAATGCAACCAAAAATGTCGGAGATGCAAGATCGCATGGATTAGAGGTTTTTATAAAACTGTATATATAATATATTTATTTTTATATATTTAGGGGGAGGAAGGAGAGAGGGGGGGGGGAGAGAGAGAGTAAGAGAAGAAGGTTGATATACATATATATATATATATATATATATTTATATAAAAAGGGAGTAATACTTATATATATATATTTTATATAAATTACCTGTTGATTAACTTGTAACTTGCGTGTCATTATATTAGCTAAAGAGATATCATCGTCGCTATCATCACATATAGGTGTATCATTTTGTCGATAAGCTGATGTAGGTTGTAAAGGATAAACAGTTGCTGACATGGTTTTAATAAAATAAATATAATGATAGTATTATATATATATATGTGTGTGTATGTATATATATTTATAAATATATGTATGTTGCAATAAAAAAAAGGGAGAGGGTATGAAATAACTGATAAAGTATGATTGGAATGGTAAATACACAATATGTATTAAACGTACAATTTGATTTTACAATTTAGAAATGATAACTATAATACAAAAGTTTAAATAAAAGAATACAGTTTAAATAAATATAATAATAATAAAAAAAAAAAGAAAAGAAAGAAAAGTGTAATAAAACTACACACAGTATTAAAAAGGAAATGAAAAAAAAAAGTTCGCTGAAAGCAAAAGAAAAAGGAAAGGATAAAAAAAAATGTGAAATTTATATATCCAGTAGCACGGTTAAAAGTCCGCAGTTCTTTTTTGAAATAAACCTTTTTTTTTATTTGGTAAATATTGTTTTTATTACAAAAGGTGTTGTGTGAATATAAATAAATTATTTAATCATATTCTATTTTATCATCAGGTTCCTGTATTATTATTATTATTATTATTATTATTATTATTATTATTATTTTTAAAAAAATAAACATTAAATTTTAGTTCTCTTATTGTCATATGAAAATGTACTATTTTTTTTTTTTTTACCTTGGGTTCAAGATCTTCACCATATTGCATTGCATGATCAACACTAGATAATACATATTCTACAGAGTCTTCGTCAGTAATATTCAAAGTATAAAGCTGACCATACTATAATCATCAATCTAAATAATAAAAGGTAATATCTATAAATAATCTCATTTATTTCTTTTTTTTTTTTGATAATGTTATATTTTACCAGTTGTACAATAGCTTGATTTAATGCTTGGAATTTAGCCATTCTAGGTGTAACTTCTCTATCAGGCACTTGACCAGCTTCTTCGGCGATCAATAACGGGTCAGGGTCCAGATATCTTTCCAATTCTCTTTCCGTCATAACCTGTTCTCTTTTTGCTGTTGTAACCGTTTTCTTTGTTTCTTTGATAATTTCTTTTTATCACCACCACTACTTCCACTAAGAGTGTCTTCTTCTTCTTCTCCTTCCTTTGTTGATTTATTACCATAATCACCTTGTATTAAATCCATTTTCGTCATTACATTAATATGAGGGATTTCCATGTTGACCATAGCACTCATTGCACTAAGGACACCAGAAAAGAACTTGCTTTTATCTTCAATAAATTGTGATTCTAAACAATATACTCCACATATATTCAAATTCCACCTCATTAATTGCTCACAAAGTCGTCGCATGATAGGAAAGTGTGTATATAATTCAATTTGCCCGGGACAATCAATAATAAGGTAGTCATCATCATAATTTCCAATTTCTTCTTCAAGCCAGTCAATATTATTTAATAAAAATCTATATAGTGTATAGATGTATGGACATATATTGTAAATATATTGCAATACTCTTTTTCTTTTTTCAATCATTATATATATATATAATACACGTCCTTACTCTAAACAATAAATCAACCCTCCATTTGGTCCATAGTCTAATTCTTCCATAACATCTTCCAAAGTAATTAAATCACGAATATCTAAAATAAATAAAGTATGTAAATAAAAACAAATACCAATATGTTTAGATAAACAATATAAAAATAAAAATATTATTTGAGCAAAACTTTATTTTATTTTATCAATATCATTATTATTACTATTATTATTTTAGAGTATTATTCCTACCTATAGTTGGTTCATATTCAAATTTTCTGCAGCAGGATCTAAATTAACTAAATGAACTTTTCTTCCAGTAGTTTGACAGTGAGTCATCATAGTTGCACAGAATGTGGACTACAAATATATATATTAATACAATATCGCAACATAAGTATAATAAATAAATAAATTTCATCTATTTTTTATATTATCGTTGCTGTTAACATTAGTATGTACCTTTCCACTCCCAGCTGGACCCATTACAAGTTGACAGTGTCGACCCCTAAGTAAATAAATATATAAATAAATAAAATATAAATATAAATATAAATATAAATAAAAAATATAATTATAAATAATAATAATATTAAAAAAGTATTAGATTACAGAAACATACATATTTGATATCTAATGTATTTTTTTTTTTAATTTGTAATAAAAAAGAAGCTAGAGAAAGAGGAAGCGTAAGATATAAAAAATTCACTGAATTTTAAAAAAAAATTGGCATTAAAAAAATAAGCCACTTTAAACTGAGACGCATTGATAAAATTTTTGAATTGGATTTTTTTTTTTCGCTCTCTTTTACTTTCTCAATTTTTTTCTAATTCTTTAAACTTTTATATAAAATGGATGTAACTGAAATATTAGAAGCTCATAAAGCACAATTGTAAGAAACAATTTTTATTTTATATTAAATTATTTTTATATATAGTAAATAACGTTGATATTAATATGACTCTATATTATCTTATATTTGCCTTATAGTAAACCAATCACTGTAGAAAAACTTGTACCTCTTGATTATGATCTTAATCTTTTAGCTGGTTTCGATATCAACGCCCTTGATGAAAAGCGTATCAAGTAAGTGATTTTGATCCTATATTATAAATAACAATGATAACAACGATTAGAATATAAAAGCTTTTATATAATGTCCTCAAATTTTTTAATCAATGTCTTTTTATTATTATTATATTATTATGTATATAGGAGTGAAAAAGAAAAATATATCAAAGAATTATCAAGAGACAACACCCAACTTGTATTAAATCAACTATTCGATCTCAAAGTCAAAAGCAGTGATTTAGGTGTCCTTGCAGAATTACCAGATAGAATTACACTTTTACCTCGTGAAAAACCATTACCTAAGGATAAACCATTAACTCGATGGGAAAAATTCGCTAAAGCTAAAGGCATTCAAAATAGAAAGAGAGAAAGAATGGTATGGGATGAAGAACGCAATGAATATGTTCCTCGATGGGGTTACCAAGGTGGTGAAAAGGATAAAACTAAGGATTGGTTAATTGAAGTACCTGATAATGTGGATCCTATGACAGATATGTATCAAGCTAAGCGAGAAGAAAAGAAGGCTAGAGTAGAAAAAAATGCAAAGAGACAAAAGCGTAATGAAGAAGAAAGTGCTGCTGCTACCATGACTGGGAAAAAGGATGTACGTGAATTGGGCAAGAATGAATTACAACAAGCTATTGCTGCTTCTAGGACAGCTACCGCTAGTTTGGGTAAATTCGATAAATCTTTAAAGAATGAACAAAAAATAAAAGGTGTTACTCATCAGGTAAAAATATAATAAATAAATAAAGCTGAATATAATAAAAATAAATTAAAATTGGATAAATGATCATAAATTAAATAATAATAATATTTTTTTTCTTTTTTATTATTTTTACATATATATATATACATAGTTTGCACCTACTATCGGTGATGTTAAAAATGAAAAGAGTTCTTCCCTCGACATTCTCAAGAAAGTGGTAGGCAAAGAAGATAAAGTTGATGTTAAGAAGGCTCTTCGTATCCACTCAAAAGAACAATCTCAAAAAAAAAGAAAGTCAAACGATAAAGGTGATAAAAAAAAAGGAAAGAAATAGATGAAAGGTTTTTATATTAATTATTCGCCCAATATATATATTTATTTACGTTTGGTCATTTCATTTTTATTATTATTTATTCACCTTTTTTTTTTCATAAAAAAAATATCATTAGTATAATTATCTTTTTTTCATTCTTTTTCTTTTTTTTTATTACATATATTGCAATTATTCACTTTGTACAGTAATCATTAATTCAAATAAAAGTTTTTTATGATATTAACACAACAATGATGATGATAGAAATAGGTCTACTTAATTTTTTTTTACTTCATAATATTAATCATATTTAAAGTTGTATTCTTTTAATAGATAAGTTATTATTATTATTGTTTCAATTTTAATCCAATTTTAATACAACTTTATATTTTTATCTTTTGATTGTTAAGCTCATTAATCAAAATTTTTATTTATTATTTTTTATTTTCATGACTATTTGGTATCCATACTGCTGAATTAAAACTTCTTTTTAAACCTTAAATTTGTAGTTTTTTTTTTTTTGATCTGGTGTATAACTCTGGTGTTTTATTTTTTTCTGTTTATATAAACGGTCATTATTTTATATATTTTTCTTTCTTTTATTAAAAAAAAAATGAATAAATTATTAATCAAAAAATATTATTCAACTTACCTATATTATAATTAACTTTTACAATTTTATTTTTATTAAACAGCTGCCGATTATAGTCCCATCATGTAATGGATCAAGCTCAATGAACTCTAGAAAATCAATGTCAAAATTTAAAAGAAAAAATATTTATCATTATTTTGAAATAAATATTTAATTATTATTCTTTTTTATATTCAGATATTCTCTATAGTGTTTTGTAGCAAAACATTTGGTGTGGTTTTTCGTATTTTTATTTTTTCATATAAATTAAACAACTTTTTCTTCTTTATTTTAAAATATCTCATTTTTTTTAATTTTTTTTAACTCAATAAAAAATAAAAATGCTATTCGAATTATTTAATTTTAATTTTAAAGCTATAGTTTTACTTTATTTTACCTTTTGAAGCTATGTTACTGGTAAGACAAGACACTGGTACTCACTATGATAAACATTTACATTATCAAAAATATAATATTATATTTTTAACAATAGTACATAGGCCCAAGTGTTGGATTTTATGTAAACAAACTTAGGGTTACCTCGAGATTTTGTTCATTTTGTGAATTTTTAATAAGCCTTTTATTCTTAATTCATATTTAAACTTATAAAAACAGTATCATGATATAAAACGTATTAAATTGTAAATATATATTTTTTAAAAAATATATTTAATCCTTTTATGGATAGTTTTTTACTATATCTTTAAAATAACACTTCAATTAATTCTATTATTAATAAGGAAATACATTTATAAACCACTGCCATCCAAGTAGATTAAGCTTACAACGCTCACATTTATTTTTTTTTTATTTTTTTATCTACGATCATTTACCTTTTCTTTTTTTTTAAAAAAAATAAAATTAGTGTTTGATTTAAGTATAAATACGCTAGATTGCTTTTCTTTCTCTTTTCTTCTTTTTTTTTTCTTGTCAAATTGTTAACTAGTATGTTTATAATAAATATTCATTTATCCAAATCAATTAGTTTTATTTATTAATTGAAACCACTCTATTTTATTCTTTTTTAGAGCAACACACACGTATATATATATATCTCATTTTATTTGCTCTTGCTTACTACTTTTCTTAAATGGCAATCAATCTCAATGGTCACTAAATTTATTTGTTTATTAAATTTTTATTCTTATTCTCTTTCTATAAATATTTTACATGCATTAACGGATTAGATTGGAGTACTTAGTAGAAATTAGCAATATTTATGATTGACTTAATACATAATCATCGAATGGCTTCTAGACTATCAAATTGCTCCATGCTTCTATAATAGTCCAAATATATTGGAGTTTTCCCAAAGTAATAACTTATATATTTAAACATATTATATTATAATATATAGAATTATTTTAAAAATTTAATAATTTTTATCATATTATAAATCCTTTATTTGTATGAAAACTGTTTGCAACAATGTTCTCTGATTTCTTTTTTTTCTTTTTTTGACTTAGCTTTTGTGTTACTGGTGCAAAAATTTCAAGGTGTTTTTGTTCATCTTCTCATTCTTATAATTTTTTTAAATATAAATATAATCAATTTTTGCTTTCTTTTTTTCTCTTAAATGGCCAAATTTTATAGTTAATTATTATCTACTATATAATTATTAAACAGTCTACTTTATAACAAATTTTATAATTTTACCTTATTTTATTTTTACTTATAACTTATTCAATTATTAAATTTAATTATTTTTTTTTTTTTCTATTCATTTATATTAAGTCATTCTACTTATAAAACTGTAATTAGTGCTCATTGGAACTATATTATATACTCCAAATATTCATTCCTTATTCAAAAAATAAATGGCTAAACTATTGAACCTTATTTAAATAAAAGATATAAAAAATATTAATGCTCTCTGCCGGATTCGAACCGGCGACCTGATGCGTGTGAAGCATCCGTGATAACCGACTACACCAAAAGAGCATTTTCTTAATATTTTGGACCAAAAATTTGTCTCTGAAGCATAAATATAAAAATAGTATACTTACACTATAAAACGCTAAATCAAAATGATTTTTTTTGTCAGCTAATACCTTTTTAATAGTAGAAATCCAGAAGAAATATACATGTTGTTATAATCATTGTATACAATTGATAGTTATTATTCGCTGTGTTATTTATTTTTGTTTACCGATAGTATTATTTATAGCGTTTTGCTATAATGTTTTTGAATTTCTTTCGAGATTGCATTTAAATATATATATATATATATATTGTTGTAGTTGCTGTTGAAAATAGCTATGATCAGGACTTTTTATTAATAAATACTGAAATTTGATCTATTTTAAATAAATATTATTGAAAATGTTGTATACCAAATAAGTAGGTTGTATATTAAATAAATTGAAAGTTGGCATGTATATAATTTTTTATTTATAATGGAATCTTGGATTTTCTTTGATATTCCTTTTGAGATTATATTAAAAAAATATTGTTATTGTTGAAGATAGTTTAAAATGTAGTTATAATTAGAACATTTTGTAAATGAATATTATTGATAATATTATTTATTAATTAAATGAATTGAATTTTAAAAATAAATAAATCAAAGGTATGTGTTATTTCATATATTTATGTATATAATTCAATATTTATTGTAAAAAGAGAATGAAAAAAAGACAGAAAAAAAGATTTTATCTCAGAAGATTTATTGTGACTTAAATGATTTTTTTAACACCCCGTTTTTTTTTTTTTTTTCCTTCCTCCCCTTTCTCTCTCGATTTTTTTTTATATCAAACAAAAAAAAATGATGGCCACCACTGTTCGCGCTGCTGCAAAGCAATTAGACTGGGCTAAATTATCCAGCTCCCTTCCCCAAGAAACTGTTGCTTCTTTACAAGCTTTCCGTAAACGTAATGAAGAAGTTAAACGTGTTTTATCTGAATTAAAGTCTCAATCCACTACTGTTGACTTTGCTCATTATAGAAGTGTTTTGAAAAACAAAGCTGTCATTGATAATGCTGAAAAGGCTGTCCAAGGATTTAAACCTGTTGCTTATAACCTTGATGCTCAATTAAAAGCTATTGATCAATTTGAAGCTAAGGCTGTAAGTTTTTTTTATATATTATTATTAATAATAACATTTTAATACAAGTGTATATATATTTATATTAATATATATTTATATTTATTATTTATTATTTTTATTATTATCTTTTATAGGTTGAAAAAGCCAAGAACACTGTTCAACAAATTGAAGCCGAACTTAAGGATCTTAATGCTACTCTTGGTAATATTCAAGGTTCCCGTCCTATTGAACAACTTACTGTAAGATGATAATAATAATAATAATAATAATAATAATAATAATAATAATAATAATAATAATAATAATAATAATAATAATAATAATAATAATAATAATAACAATGATAATAATAACAACGGCATACAATCAATACAGCATTATATATATATTATTAGTTGAAAAATATATACTGAGTACTCTATATTTATATATAATTTCCATTATATTACTTTATTTTAGGTTGATGACATTATTGCCGCTAAACCTGAACTTGTCAAGAACGTTGAAACTATGGTTGAAAAAGGTCAATTCTCTGTTCCTGGTTACAAGGAAAAATTCGGCGACATCTCTTACTTCTAAGTACAGTATTTTATATCAAGATACAGCTATGGTTCTCTTGGTTTAATATAGATTTGATAATCATGTATCATTATAAAACATCATATCAATAAACAAATTTAAAAAAAAGGATAATCTTTTTTTTGTTGGAAACTTAACACATGAATATAATTGTAAAATGGATCAGAATGATTAATTTATAATAAAAGTAATAATATTTATGTTGATATTGATATAAATCTGTAAACAGATAACAATCAATTTTGAATGGTTGGAAGTATTAGGATATATTTACAAAATGATTTACTGGTGTTTAAAAAACCGTCTAGGTAATACTAATGGAAGGCTGATCATATTTTTACAAAAGGATTCGACCGTATCGAGATAATACTAATGCAAATAAATAGATAAATAAAAAAGGTTTAAATAACGAAAATATGAAATGTCATTATATCAAAATAATAAAAATAATAAAAGTTCATACCTGTCTAAAGTTCTCTTGATCGTAATTTTCTTCCCATTGAACAATTTGTTTAAGGTTTTCAATACACATATTTTTAAATTTTGAAAGATTTGGAGGTATGTATGAAGGTTCAGATATATGGTGATCAGATAATAATGATATAAGTGTAGGGTCTATGCAAAAATAATATTCACCGTGGCTATAAAAACAATAAAATAAATTAAATAAATTTAAAAACAACATCATCACATTAAAATGTCACCATCCTATGTTTAATATTATTATTTGTATATACTTTAAATTAATAAATACTCTTGTTGCATGTTCTAATACCAAAGCACCAATTTTATAATGTTCAAAAATAGTCAAAACATCTTTATTTGCTCCATGCATTGATTGGGCTGCTAAATCATATCGAGAAGCAAGCGTTCTAAATTTTGATAAACATTCAAACATCTATTTTTATTTTAAAATAAAAAGTATTATTTAATTTTTAGTTTTAGTTATAATTTATATATATATGTTTGTATATATTACCATTTTATAACATTTTTGTTCTTGATTTCCATGTAGTTGAATTTCTTTTAATGCACTTAAAGTATATTGAATAGAATAGAACATCTCCATTCGTAAGCGTATTATCCAAGTTTGAAATTTTGCTTGACCAGAAACTGAATGAAATGCCTAATAAAACAATAAATGAATAATAATAGTAATTTTAATAATAAGTTATAAAAAAGTTTAAGTTTTTTTTTTAAAAAAAAAGCTATATTTACTATTACCTTTAGGCTTGTTAGAGCATTTAAATATAAATCCATTATTTCTGCTGATTTTGTCACAATGATAGATGAGTTGTCGTATGCTAGAGTCCACTCAGCAGAACCAAAAGCTGAAAGCGCAGAAAGCCAATGTAGACATGAATCAGATTCAACCTAAATTAGTAATTTATATTCGAAAAAAAAAATTATAAAAATGGATATTAATAACCAAAAAGTATATACACATAATCGTTGTATATAAATAGTATCCAATTTTTTTAGTAGTTGATTTACCAATGATTGAAGTTCACTCATAACGATTTGCATAATATAATACCAACCACAAATACTTGCTTCAATACCAATCAAGTATATACTCCAACCATTGGTAGTATACTTTCCAGTTTCGCCATCCCATTTACCAAATTTTTTTATTAATACTAGTACATTATCAGTAATTTCTTTGTTAGGTTGTATTGTACGAAACAATAGAAAAAGAAGATTCATCTATCAAAAAAAAAATGTTAATATTTTTTATTTTTTTATGTTTTTATTTTTATTTTTAGCATGATAAATAATATGAACTTACATATACTATAGGAGAATCAATGTGATTTTCCAAGGTATTAAGAAGAAGTGAAGGAAGCCAAGTATATAAATCATCGCACTTTTGAGAAGTAGATATACAATATTTTAATATAATAGAACTTAATCGATCATCTACAAAACAAATAACAAAAAATAAAATAAATTTTAAACCAATTATAATAGGTAATATTAGCTTGAACTATTTTTACACGCATGGATATATATATATATATATATATATATATAAATTATTACCTTGATTTTCTTCCAATAACTTTAATCCATTTATAAATATGTTTTTATTGTCTTGATAGTCAAAAATATGTAATAATCTCGTTTTAATTGATATCCATTTCCGAACCTAGAGATAATAATGATTAGTTACTAGATGAATACAAATATACATTTCGAGACAGATATTTTCGTATTATCAGTAATTTTACTATTATTATCATTATCATTATCATTATTATTATTACCTTTGCAAGTGATGTGACATGGTTTGATTCGGAATAAATTGCATCCATAGGAATGTTATCCATATGATTAGAAATAAGATTTAAAAGCTGATCATTGTTATCAATAAGATTATCGGCAGGGAAATCTGTCATAAAAGTAGTACATGAGTTTTTTATTGATTTAAAAATATCCAAAACTGTCAAAAGTAAGTCTGCATTTTGTATTGCAAAATTATATTTTTTGTGTTGCATTGACATATTTAATGTATCTCTCCATATATCCAATATATTGAGTAATGTTTGATATTCGGCAGTTGTTGGTGGTTGATTTAAAATGTGAATAATCAATGTACGATGTGATTTTATTATCGATTCTGCACATTTATAGGAGGGTTGTTGTAGTAATGGTGATGTTGAAGCTGAAGTTGTAATTCCGTTTAATAAAGTCTAGTGTTTAAGAAAAGAGAGGGCAGGAACATTAATTTATATGATTATTTAATTTTTAAGAAAAAAATAATATTTTAATAAGCAATTTATAGACTTACAATAAAATGAGAACTATCAAATGTGATACCATTGCGACTAAGTTGGTTCAAATCCAATAAAATACTTTGTTGAACAGAAGTTCTTTTATCATGTAGTAAATAAGATAATAAACGATCAATCTAAGAAAAAAAAAATCCAAAAAAAAAAATTGATAAATTAGTATATACTTCCATATTTAAAGATTTATTTATTTTTAATATTGATGCCCCACCTGTTCTTGTTGGTCTAATAGAGCAACAGATAATAGCATTGTTAATGTCCGTAAAACAACGATGACAAATTCTTCATTAGCTTTTTGTTGATCCAATATCATTAAACAAAGTTGTTTTGCCTACATAAGTAAATTATATCAAATTGCTATCATTATCATATTTCAAGATGTTATATGATACATAAAATAACATAATATAAAAATAATTACCTGTCTAGCCATTGCGATGTCACTATGCATATGCCGTAAAATTCTAATTAATCTAAGTTGAATATCATTTGATACAGAAGGATCTATCAAAATAAAAAAAGAAAGAAAAAAATAAAAAATATGATAAATAATACGTTAATAAAATAATTATATATATAATATTATATTATTATATAAAAAAATAATATTTATATTAATACTGGCTTACCATTAAGTTTTACATATATTCTTGTAAACATAACAGATAAAAAGGTAGTTGAGTAGGAGCAAAATCTATCACTGGCCCATATAGCTGCTTCAATTTCAAATTGATTCGTTGCTTTTTGCAAACACTGCAATAAACTAACAATATATATATAAATCCGTATTATTAACTTATATATATTATATATATATTCTATATATTACTTACCCATGTTGAACATCCAAATTATCAGCAATAATAGAAGCCATACACCCTAAAGTACTAGCAAACATGTTTCGTTATTTAGTCATGTATTTAATTATTATTCAATAGTTACCAATATATATTACCGTAAAGTAAAAGCACGAGATATAGGATCATTGGAACCTAATACTGGTATTATTCGTCTAACAGTTTCGTCAATATTAATGATTTTTACTAGGTGTTGCTCTGAAATTCCTTTAAAGACTTTATATATATGCATCCGTACAACATTATTTCTATATAAATAGCGAATTAAAAATAAAATAATAAAATAAATCTGTATGTTAAGTTATTTTAAAAAGTCGTATATTATGTTCATATTTACAATTATGTATGTGATATATATGTAATAAACGTATATATATAATTTACCCATGCCTAAACCAATCAGCTAATTTTAAGATTGCAGTGTTGATAATCATAGAATAGGGATAGTTTTGAATAACAGAAGGGAATTGAGCAAGAGCGCGTATTTGAGATCCTTGAATACTTAGAATAGCAGTTCTTGGTTTAGCATTGAATTCAGTTTCTAAAACTAATAAAACTTTATGTCCTTCTGCTTTTCGTCGTTTTAAATCATCGTCATTCATTGCATAAATATATAAATTAATAAAAAAAATTGCAAAGAAAGAAAGAAGTATGAAAAATAATAATTTTTTTTTTTTTTTTTTTTTTTTTTTGAAAAACGGAGCTTAAATTTTTTTAAAGAAGCTCTACATCCAGGAGTTCTTATTTCCACTTCCCACCTCTCTAGGAAAAAAAAGTAGTTGTATTAATGTATAGTAAAATGATATTTTTTGTTATTAAATTTATCTACAATTTATTCTTTATCCATTTTTTTAACAATATAAAGTAAATAATGAATAGTTTTATATGAGTATAAAATAAAAAGAGTAAAAAAAAGTATTTAAAGTGTTGTGCCTCAAGCTATAAATTCATTCATCTCCATGGATAATAAACCATTCGACTTGATTTTTTAATACATCAATAGCGTAATTCTTATATATATATATTGGCCTAAATTTATAAGATTTTATTGAATATTTTCTGAGATATTTAAATAATATTGCTCTATTTACTTACTAATTATCTCTATAGAAGGTCAATCAATTTAATTGAAATTTTTAAAAGTTGCTAGCATTATCATTTTCTATACGTAAGCTAATTTTATGCAATGGTGTTAAATATTGATTAGCCAAGTTAAAAAAATTAAAATTCAAACTATATATTAGTTTTCTTTAATATATACGAATGTCACATTCATACTTTATTGTTAATACGTTACAAATTTATATCAATCAAAAATTACCTATGAATGAAAATGAATATCTAGATTAAAATATGGTTCTTTTAATTTAATCAATTGATGTTTAATATTATCATATAAAAGATAGTTTGCTTGTAGAAAATGACTATGTCTTTAACCTGTTAAATTATCAAGCTAGTTGATTTTTAATTCATGAAAATAAAGGAATTTGTAGCTTATATATTAAATCTCTAAGCGACCTTTTTAATTTTTAAAAAATATAAATAATATCTTATTTTATGCCCCAATAACTATTTTCTATTTTTATTTTTTTAAAAAAATAAATACAATAAAAAAAGTAGGTCTGGATATAAAGTAAAGAGAAAAATATTTTATAGGCATATGATTTTATTACCCAAGAACCTTTTACCACCACCATCTTAAAATGGAATCTCGGAAAAAGAATTTTTATTGGTAGATTGTTTTTTTGGCATGATTATGTTTGGCGCAGAGATTTATCTCCTTTTTTTTCTCTCTCTCTCTTTTTTTTCTCATTCTTTTTTTCTCTTACTCTCTTTTATCTGGCATAAACTCTTTTATTTTTTTATTGTTTTTATTACCTTATATTTTTTCATAAATGCCAACCATAGCTTTTGATTTTCTAGGTAGCAAGATTTATTATATATATATAATTGGGATTCTCTTTTTTATAATGAATTTACTAAAGAATCAATATATACGTTTTTCTTTATTTATTTATATTAGAAACGTTAACATGCTTTGATAACGTTATAAAAGTTATTTGGGAAACTTGGAAAAAAAATGGATTAAAGAACGAACAACACGCCTATTTTTTATTTAATGAATGGTATGAATCAAGTTGTATGATATACTTAGCCAAATCACACTCGGGAATATATAAAAGTTTGATTCATATTCTTCAAGGGACATTAAAACGTATTATATACAAACAATTACAGTGCATACCAACGGATAAAGAAATCGATAATGTTATTGAAGCATATAGATCAAATTTAATACCTACACCAACATCAATCGAAGCACTAGAATTAGCAATTAATAATGGATGGACAGTATGGGTCATTACTCAAAATGATAAAGAATATACCTGTAATTTTTTAAAAAAATATGGATTTTATACCGAATATGATGATGACGTTGATGATAATCATCATTATTCAAAAAAGAAAAAAGGACCCATTTATATTATGACCTGTGATGAACTTCAAGTAGCTAAACCTCATCCTAAAGTATATGCACAAGTTATGCGTAAAACGATTAATCGAACTCAAAAAATTGAAGTAAGCTCATAAAATAAATAAATGATCAAGTGAATGTATCATGGAAGGAATTTAATTTATTAAATATATTCGTATATTTTTTTTAATTGTTTTAATATAGAATTTTTATTATATATCAGCTCAATCTTGGGATCTCACAGGTGCGAAAAATGTTAGCATGAGAACTGCATTTGTTAAGAGTGAAGAGCTAATATTTACAACAGATATTTATGAAGGTCGTGATCCCGATATACAAGGTGAAACTGTAATCGAATGTGTACAGCAAATTCTTAATTTAGAATCATCACTTAAACATTACTATTTATTATAATAGAAATAAATAAATAAAAAATAGAGCATGCTTTTTATTAGATAAGTATACATGATATATAATTATAATTTCATTTTTATTTTTACTTTTATTTGTCTAAGATTATTTACAAAATAATTGATAATAATAATAATAATAATAATAATAATAATAATAATAATAATAATAATAATATAAAAAAATCATACATATTAAAACCATTTACTTGTTCCCATACCAACTAATGTTTGATCTAAAAAGACATCCATCCGATTTCATTTTTCTTGCAATATACACCAAATTACGGGCATCATCTAATCCAGAATGAGCATGTCCTTCGAACGTCATGTTTAGATCTGCTAGCATACTGGCAATATTTTTTGATTTTTTATATTTGTAAAAGTCTTGATAGAGTTTTCTAATGTTGATCCAAGGTTTACAGAAGTAAGACGGCCTTTTCTTTAATCTACTATGGCGGCATTGTTTGGTTATAAAATCACGGATATCAAACGGTCCATCTATTATTATTATATAAACATGAATGGTATTATAATAATGATATTAAATTTCCTTTGTACTTTTTTTTAAAAAAAATAATAGAATATAAAAACAAAATTTAATAAACTATGTTCCTATATATACCTGTAACAAATACGGCTGATTTGTCTTGAAAGAGAGAATATTTAGCCATAAACTCTTGAAAGCTATTTAATACTTCTATAAAATCAGGGCTCTTGTCTATAGTTGCCTATAAATTAAGTAATATATATATATATTAATTTTCATTGATCTTTTATTTCTATTATTTATATATTTATTTTATTATGTCTTGTTCCTTACTTGATCAATTCCAGTAAGTTCTTTACAAAAGTCAGATAGTATGGGGTTTTTGGAGGGTTTGACATAAGATCTAAATTCATCAACCTAAATAGGATATGAAAATAAGGTTTTTTTAAGAAAAAAATAAAAAATACACACATGTATATATTTACATTTTATGCTTGAGCAAAAAATAAGAAAAAAAAATAACTTACAATATTGAACGATTCCCCTTCTACCAATACAATGGGAAATTCAATAATTTCATTTGGATATTCAAAACCACCGTCTGCTTCACAAGTAGCTTCAACGTCAAAGAAAAGATAATAGTCATAAGGTTGTTTTTTAGTAGAGTCTGCTCTATAGTTAATAAACAAATAAATATAATAGACCATTAATATATATATATATATATATATATATGAATATAGATATAGATATATGCGCACACTATTTATATAATACTATTCTTTACTTTTTTACTTGTGATTGTTCGTTTTTTTCCTTATTTTCGATCTTTTTTTTAGCTTTTCGTAATCGTTTCTTTAATTCTGGTTTATGACCTCTTGTATCCAAGCCTAAATTTTCTAATTGTTGCCGAAGGCTTTCTACGGTAGTAAGTGATTCACCCTCAGGTTCTGTCATAACATATATAAAGTAACTTTAGAAAGTGAAAGGAAAAAAATCTTTTTTTTTCTCTAAATTTTTTAACCCGCTAAATATTTAATTTTATGTATAAAAATTAAACTGCCGCCCATTTTTTTTTCCTTTTTCTTTCTTTCCTTTCCTTTTTTTTTTTATTTATTATTGTTCCTTTTTTCTTTCCTTTATGTAATTTACACTTTCATCCAATCCTTTATTTTTTTTTAATATATATATATATATATTCATTTTGTATATTTTTTTGTATATCATATTTATATTATATTAGATCATGAACACTCCTCATCAGTTTAAATATGATAAAAATGAGCTAGAATCAGCTTTTGAATTAGACGACGAAGATTCTATTTTCAGTAGACCAAGTACAGATGATCGCCACCACCATCTTTCACATCATTTACATAATGACGATGATGACGATTCTTTATCACTATCATCAGATCAAGATGAACAAAACCTATTACCATCCACCTACCATGCCAATCGTTCTTCAGCCTCCGTATTTTCTTTTGAATCTATACCCATGATCCCTCTCACTCAAACTCAAGCAAGAGGACCTGAATTACAAAAAAAAGTAACGTTTATTAATGGTCTAGGATTAGTCATTGGTTCCATGATAGGAAGTGGTCTATTTAGTTCTCCAGGTGAATATAAGTTATTTTTTTATATATGCACATATTTATTATTATTACAATAATAATATAATAATACCAATATATATTATTATGATTATTATGGTTACTGTAATTTTTTGTCCCTTTTTTTTTCATAATCCCTTTTTTTTTTTGAACTAAATGGTTTTTATATATAGCCATATATGTCATTCTAATTCTAATTTTCTTTTTCCTTTTTTTTGTTGAAAACGCTTTTTAAAACTCAGGCCCAGTATTAGAAGCAACACAAGCACCAGGGACAGCATTATTAGTATGGTTAGTTGCTGGTTTATTAGCACTCTCAGGCGCATTATGTTATGCGGAATTAGGAGCCATGTTACCTATGAATGGTGGTGAGTCTGTCTATTTAGGTCGGGCGTATGGTAGTTTAGTAGCATTTATATTTGAATTTATTACAATTATGGTTCAAAAGGTAGGTAACACAAAAGCACCCATCATTAAAGTTTTTTTAAATTATTTAAATGGAATTAAATCGACTTAAAAATATATATATTATTATTATTATTTTTTAAAAAAAAATAGCCTGGAAGTAACGCGATTGTTTGTATCGTTCTTGGAGAATATGTATCTAGAATAGCTTACCATACTTATTTTTTTCAAGTCCCTCATGATTCAGATGAAGCGGTGGAATTGGCCGACTCAGTAATTCCAAAATTTTTACCAAAATTAATAGCTGTGGCAACACTTATTTTAATCAGTATATTAAATTCAGTATCAACAAGAGCTGGGATTCATGTTCAAGATTTCTTAACCATGATTAAAGTCATAGCAGCTGTTGTAATATCTATTACGGGTGTAGTACTATTAGCTCAAGGCACAATGAAAGAAAATACTTTTGAAATGGTACCCTTTTTTGGTCATATTGATACAATCACTTTTGGCCAATATACTATGGCATTATACTCTGGTAAAATAAATATCATAAAAAAAAGGAAAAAGATAGATAGGTAGATAGGTAGATAAGTAAGTATATAAATAGGTAAATAGAGGGAGAAAGAAAGAGTGAGAGAGAAGAAATATTAAAAAATGAAAAGTTTGATGCCAGTAACTAAAAAATATATAAATAAATAAATAAACTTTAATATAGGTCTATGGGCTTATGATGGATGGAACAACCTCAATTATGTCTCTGGTGAAATGAAAAATCCACATCGTGATCTTCCTCGGGTTATATTTCTAGGTATTCCATTAGTCATCTTGACATATATTTTGGCTAATGTTGCATATCTTGGTGTGCTCCGCCCTCAAGTTGTCATGCATACAAATACGGTTGCAATGGATTTTGGGAAAAAGGCTTTTGGTCCTACTGGCGGTATTCTATTTGCAGTCTGTGTAGCTTTAAGTTGCTTTGGGGTAAATTAAAAAAGAAAAAGAGGAAGAAAGAAAAGAAAGAAAGAAGATTGAAAAACAAAGATGCAATGGACATTTTATTTATCAAACTAAATATTTTTTATTTTCTCTTCCAAACTTGTATTTATATATTAGACGGCCAACGCAAGTATATTCACTGGTGCCCGAATTATCTATGTTTCAGCAAAACAAGGTCATCTACCATCATTTCTTGGAAAATTAAATACAAGCAGGCATACACCAATAACAGCCATCATACTGCAATTAATCTTGACAACATTATTCATATTAGTTGGAAGTTTTCGTGCTCTAGTAAATTTTTATTCAGTCTGTGCCTGGTTGTAAGTACCAATAAATGTTTTTTTTTTTTTTTTCTTAAAAATAGTTATTAAAATAATAATTTCTTTGTATATATTAATTAACTTTTTTATTTCTATTTTATAATTGTCCCACAGATTCTATTTCTTAGCTGTATTTTCATTATTAATATTACGGTATAGAGAACCTGAATTAAAACGCCCATATAGAGTTTGGTTATCCACACCCATCCTATTTTGTATGGTAGCGTTATTCCTTTGTACAACTCCCTTTATAGAAGCTCCTTTGGAAAGTTTATCTGCAATTGGATTTCTGTTTATATCTATTCCAATTTGGCTTATACAAATCAAATATAAATCGGCAATTATCAATTTATGGAATGGTAAGTTATATATAACAGATACATAGGTTTCAAAATAAAAATAGAATAAAAAATAAAAATGAAGTTAAAAAAGGATTAATGTATACATATACATCATATCATATTATTTATATAGGCCTCGTAGATAGAATAAAAGGACAACCTAGAGGATATCAAGGAATGGAGATGACTGAAACTTAAAAAAACATCTTGGAGGTTCCAAATTTGTATAAACTTTTTTTTTAGACTAGAAGGGGATTTAATAATGATAAAGACGAAGATATTTAACTTATTATATATATATATATATATATATATATAATATAATATAATATAATATAATATTTTAATATTTATAAATTATGCATATAATAATGGCTGTAATAAATGTTTACTAAATTTAATACTAATTTTACTATACTTAATATTATTAACTCACACATTCGTATATATTTACATCTGGATTAATACCGATGATGTATATATTGTTTATTTTTATGTTTTTCTACATAAAATTCAGCAGAAATTCTTTTTTAGGAAAGTTTATTCACATGAATTGCGTGTTCGGTAACAGGAGAACGAATATAACAAAGAGATAATTTGGATGATCAATTGGCTAGCCTATGAAAGTTAGCATAATTACCCCCTGAGTGATTTTTTAATAAGTGATATGTGAAGAAAATAAAAAAAAACTCTTTGTTTTTTAAACTTTTTTTTTTTAAATACTGCATATTTCAATATTCATCTTTTTTATTGAATTAGCATTACAATTTTTTTTTTACTTTTTTTAATATATATATATACTTTGGATACCAACCAGATTAA
This sequence comes from Cunninghamella blakesleeana, assembly GCA_017871115.1. Classification (NCBI taxonomy): domain Eukaryota; kingdom Fungi; phylum Mucoromycota; class Mucoromycetes; order Mucorales; family Cunninghamellaceae; genus Cunninghamella; species Cunninghamella blakesleeana. The sequence continues at coordinate 1,297,631 of JAFCIZ010000004.1, read as the reverse complement.
TACCTACACAATGTCAAAATCTTTATTAGAAATATCGAATAAAAACTATAATACGACAGCAACCTTACTTAAAACAGATAAAGTAGCATTTAAAGAATTTTGTATCATTATTGATTCATTACAATGTCAAGAAATTAAAAAAAAAATTTATACAGCAATGAATAAGATTATAGTGAATTGGGAACGTCAGCATGAATCACTTGTAAATACTTTAAAAGAATATGAATATATCTATGATAATCTTCAAAATGATTATCAAATTCAAAAAATGAGATTTGATAGTACAGTACAAGAAATGCAATATTACAAATTAAAATATGAAACGTCATTAATGATTCACAGCAATAGTGAAAATGACAATAATCAGCATAATCATTATAATCATAGCAACAGCGGCAACAATAATATTACTGATAATAATCAAATGGGTCAACAACAACAGCTTGATTCTTATTTAAAAAAAAAATGTTATTCTTTCCAAAGTTTAAATAGTAGCTGTAGAGATTCAACTATCACATTCAATAGTAGTATCCATTCTTCTGATAGAATCAGTAAATCTAGTTATTATAGCGCACCTTTTGATTTAGATCATAGCAATGCAAAACGGCCAACGTCACCTACACGGAATCAACAATTTGAATCTCCATCTCTTTTTTTTTATAATAAACCTTATGGTAATCATCTACAACAACATAATAATAATAGCAGTAATAATATTGATGACCGTGATCATGATCATACTTTATTTGATATTCTCTCTGTTTTGGAAGATTACCCTTCATTGGAATCAATTCCTTCACCAAAATCACCACCTCCTGATGATCTACCATTACCACCTCCACCATCATCAATCTCTTCATCACCTACCATTACCAAAACAAAAGGGATAAATTCAAACATATCATCCTTCCTAACTAATTCAACAGAAAACATACATAATAACAATAATAATTACGTTATTGATGATAATGCAAAATTTTCAAATAATATAATCTCATCACCATTATCATATAATTCACAAATAAATACATTATCACAATCTTTATCAATGACTGAAAAAAATTTCTCATCTCATAACGAAGAACTTGAATACGGTTGCGGTGAAGGCTTTTGGCATACAATAGCTCGTGGAAAATCGGATAAAGAAGGTGTTGATTCTTTAGTTGCGTAAGTTGTTTTTTTAAAAAAATAAAATAAAAAATAGAGTAGTGGTCAATAAATATATATAGTATAATTTAAAAAGAATATTTTATTCATGAACTTATTTTTTAAATATAAATATTCATTAGAAACTATATAAAGCGGGGAGGAAAAACTAATGTTGCTAATCATACATCAACCAACAAACTAGTAAAAGAAGGATACGGGCTAATCCATGCATTAATAGCCATTAAAAACACATCTGCATTAAAAAGGGTTATTGTCGCTGGTGTGAATACACATGCACTACCATTAGGCAATTCTGGCCAAGATAAAATGCCTCCATTGATTTTGGCTGCAAAATTAAATTATATAAATGGGATAAGATTATTAGTAGAGTATGCTTCTACAAACATATTGGAAAGTCAAGGACCTAATAAAGAAAATGCCTTACATGCTGCTGCTGAAATGGATGCTTTGGAGATAGCTGATTATCTTTTACACCTGTGTCCTAACGGACTAATCGATCAAGTTGATACAAATGGTAATATATATATATATATATATATATATTCATATATAGTAGTAACAAAAAAATACATTTGCATGGACTATTAATATTTATGATGTTTATTTTCATTTAATATCTTTATATCTTTATTTAAAAAAAATTAGGTGCAACACCACTTCATTATGCTTGTAAATCTGGAAAAACAAGAATGATTGAATATTTAGTCAACACATGCGGTATGTCTCCTAATAAAACTGATCATATAGGTGAAACACCATTACATTATGCCATAAGAAATCGTCGAGGAAAAGCCGTTGTCAAATTAGTTAGCGATTTAGGTGCTTATCCAAACACATATGTTACCAAACAGGTCCCAACACCATTGGATCTTGCCAAATCAGGTGGATTAATATCAATATCTAATTATTTACGTAAAATGGGTGCTAAAACAGTAAAAGAAATGGAGAAAACTATCCTTCAACAAAAACAACATCAGCACCAAAATAGTGAAGCTAATGGTGCTCATACAAGAGCAACAATGACAACAAGTACTATTAGTAGTAGTGATTGCTCAATACATAGCGGTAAAACATCAGAAAGTAATGGTAGTACATCAAGTTTAAGTAGTAAAAGCTATGTTTTTGGTGCGACATTATTAATGAAATCAAAGCTAGAAGAACTAATGTCAAAGCAATAAAAAAAAAATTGAATCATGTTATTGTTTCCTTCATTTATTTATTCTCTCTCTCTCTGTTTAGTGTCGCTTTACTATAATCTTGTATCTAACTTATCAATCAATATTATATACTTTTTATTAACTTTTTTTAAAAAATAATAATTATAATCTACGAATATGCTATAATGATAATAACAGTACTAATAATAAACAATAACCTATCATCCATCCTATATTACATTGATCGAGGACCGTTTAAAATATCCTTCAAATTTCCTTGTGCTTCAGCTGCTGTTCTTTCCCAATATTTTTGTGATTTTTCTAATTGCTGAATTTGTTCATCAGCTTTTTCTACGGATTGTACATATTGACTCTTCATTTCAGATAAAGGTGCTTGAATAAACCTATTAAATAATACATAGAATAGATATATACATATTATTATTATAATTATTACACTATCCATATCGATATCAATATATCCATTACATCTTGCCCACAGGTTTATATGTTTTGGTACCAGATTCTAAAGTCTCTAATTCACGACGTGTTAACTCAGCCATTTTTCTTTCTCTTTGTTTATTTTGTATTTGTGCTTTTACTGTATTGACTTGTTGTTGGCTGGTGATATATTTAGCCTGAAGTTCTATGAAGATCTAGAAAGTGCGAGAGAGGAAACAATAATTTTTTTTTTTATTTAGTCATCATATGCTGACGTTTTTATTATTTTATATTTATTTCACATCAAGTTTATTACTATTATTGTTATTATTTTTATTATTATTAATATTATTATTATTAATTGATTTATAATAAAAAATTAAAAAAAAAAAAAGAAAAAAAACTAGAAAACATCATACATTACGAATAGCATCGTCAGATATACCAGACATGTTTATAAATTACTATTTTTATTGTATATATTTATATATATATAATAGAAAAAGGAAAGGAAAGGGAAGGTAAAAAAAAATTGAATTCCTAGTAAAAAAAAAGCGGAATTTTAAATTAATTTTTATATAAAAAAAATGAATTCCTTTCTCCTTTTTTGATTTTTTCTTTCGCTTTTCTTTTTATTTTTTATTACCTTTTACTTTTTTTTTTGATATTCTATATATTTAACTTGCTTTATTCTGAATTGTCTTATTTTTTAATTTAACTTTTAAATTTATAATGGAATTACCTGACGTTGGAAAACATTGTTCTTTAAAAGATTGCTCCCAATTAGGTATATATATCATATTCGGCTGACCAAATTAAAATACAATGAAATATTTAGCTCCTGATGGAATCTATTTTATTTTTTTCATTATTCTTAATAGATTTTCTTCCTTATAATTGTTATCATTGTAAAAAAATATATTGGTGTGTAGAATGAAAATTTATTATTACTATTACTACTATTATTATTGCTAATTACTTATAGTATGTATATGTTTTTTTTCTATTTAGTCAGGAACACTTTAAATTAGACGATCATAATTGTCCAATAAGACAAGATCCAAACTTCGATGTTCGGTAAATATTACAAAATGGAATAAAAAATGATAAGATTAGTATAAGATTTTTTTTTATGTAATAACCAATATAAATTATTTCTTTCTTTTTTATTATTTATAAATTAGTGTAGTAACTTGCCCTATTTGTAATAAACCTGTACCTGGACCAAGAAATGAAGACCCAAATGATCGAGTCTATCGACATATTCAAAATAATTGTATGGACCAAAAAACACCTTCAAATCTATGTAAATTAAAAGGGTGTAAAACAAAACTCTTGGTACCAATGAATTGTAATGCTTGTGGATTATCTTATTGTGTAAAACATCGTTTAGAACAAGATCATCAATGTGAAGGGAATAAGAAGAAAAATAATAATTCAGCTTTTAAATATTCATTGTCATCATCATCACAACAATCTACCCCGCAAAAAATGTCTGCATTAGCTGCCATCAAAAGATCAACTGGATTAAAGCAAAATACAAGTAATAACAATAATAATAACAATAATAGGTATGTAATATATATATATTAATGATAGCAATAATAATAATAAGGAAAAATAAATATATTAAATAAAACATTCCTTTTTTTATATTTTAATTACATAGACAAAATAATATTAACCGACAAAAAATTCAGACTCTTCAAGCTAAAGCAAACCGAGGTGTAAGTTTATATACTATATATAAAAAATAATAATATACAAAGTAGAATGAAATTAATATAAAAATAAGAACTAATAGTTCCCCTCTCACCTTGAATATAGGCAATAACAGAAGAAGAACAAATTCAATTGGCTACTTTATTATCTCTAGAACATAAAAACAAGGAAAATAAAAATTGTATTATAGCATAAAATTAATGTTATATATCACCACTTTAGAGGTTTCCTTTTTTGATCATTTACTATTATCACGTGAACTTTTAATTCTTTATTTTTGTACATTAGTTTTTTCTTTTTTAGTTTAACTTTTTTACTTTATTTATTTTATTATGTCAATTAATTAAAACAAATATATATATATAATTCTATAATTACAAAATATCTAATGATTATTATTATTTGATCATACATGTATATTATATGAAAAAAATCGTACTAGATAAATCAGTTATCATCACTTAATTCTTTAACTTCTTCAATAGTTACTGAGCTTTTTTCCGTTTCTTTTCCTTTTCCTTTATCAATTGATGTTGTTGTTGTTGTTGTAGGATTAGATTCTTTTGCTTCCGCTTCTGCTGCTACTGCTGTGGTAGTAGGGGAAGTTGTAGCTTCAAGTGATTTATTATGTAATTCGGACCGGAATGATTGAGATTCACGTTGTCTCGGATGATAAGCTTGACTGGTACTTGAAGACGAAGATGATGTTACTGTATTTGTATTAGGGATGGAAGAAGTATTTGGCACATCGATTTTTTTATCATTATTCTTATCATTATCATTATTATTCTCATTGCTAGCAGCGGTTGTTAATGACGGTGTTGATGGAGTAGAAGATGCTGAAGGTTTTAGTTGAGCCTTTGGGAAATTACGTCGACTTAATAGCATACCTTTAAAACTACGAATTTCACTTTTCACACCTTGAACAGCATCATCATCAAACCCAGTATTACTTTTATTACTAAATGAAGATCCATAAACAGAATAAGGTGTATAAGACGTGTAATTATATTCGGGTTTTGTAATGACATCCTTAAAATTTATCAAGACATTCCTGAATTGACCATAAGGTTCCTTTTCTTCATCTATGTATTTTTGAGAACGTTGCACCACCTTATCTAAGCGCTCTAATAAACCCTTTTGTTCCGAAATGAAAGCAGACCACCATCCATGGGAAGATACCAACAAGGTTGCATTATCGTTATCATTATCGTTACTATGATTATCCATATTATCATTTGCTGTTATGGATTGAATATCTGACTCATTCCATTGTTCTTTCAAAATAGTATTTAATCGTTGAACCTTTTGCCGCCTGTCATTATATCGATCACTTTGATATTGAAAAATTGATTTATAAATAGGCGATATACATTTCTATCATCATAAAATATAGAGTTAAATAAAACATAATATTATTATCAACTTCCTTATACCACACACTATTCTTTTATTTATACCTCTTTTTTTTTTTAAAAAAAAAAAGATAAAAACGAATAAATTACCTTAACAATGCCTAGTAAACTAGATGTCAATCCTACAGTTCCAATGCCAAAAAATAGTGCTAAACCAATCATTTTTTGAATTGATAATCTTTCAGGCTCTGCAGCGGAATAATAAACAATTTGGGTTGGTCGAGTAACAGGTGGTCTTGTTGGAACAATAGGTGCTAAAGTGGAAGAAGTAACAGGTCGCTGTGTTGTCGTTTCTGTTGTTATAGATTGATTGTTTGTAGGAGACTAAAGTGAATAGATATTAGGTATATAAAACGAGAAACGTCATTAATAAAAGTCAAAACCTTATATATTTTCATGTGAAAATAATATTAATACATATATATATATATATATATATATATTAGTTATACCTTATTAACAGTAGCTTGAGCTGTCATTTGTCCTCCTCCTTCTGTTCTTTTATAAGCTTCTTCTATTTCTTGATCTGTTAAACCTTTTTGTTTTAAAAAAGCAGTTTTTTTGACTTTATCAGCAGTCTGCACTTTAGGAGAAGACAAAAAAGAAATGGCCAGTTTTAATTTATCTTCACGAGGTGGAGGTTGAGTGGTATTATCATTATTATTATTATTAGTAGTAGTAGTAGTAGCAGTGGCTGCTGTTATAGTTGGAGCTGTTGGAGGTAAGTTTGAAGAGGTAGTGGTAGTGGTATTAGAGCTGTTTAAAGTTATATTTGGAGCAGTAGAAGTAGCAGTTGATGTATTAGGTTTTATGGCTCTTGACGTTGAATTGGATCCCCCGGATAAAAGATTTTTTATTTCTTGTCGTTGACGCTCTTGATTGGATATGTTATCATTACTATTATTATTATCATCCATTTTATTTATATAAATAATTTTTTAAGAGAAAGAAAAAAAAAATGACCAACTCCACAAAATTTAAATATGGGAAAATGGTATTACAAATTTTTAAAAAATCAGGCGGAATTTTAAAAAAAAATCAAGCTTAAAATATTTTGTATGATTATATATTTTTTTCACTTGGATTTTTTTTACTCGCCTTTTCTTCTCTTCTCCTTATTTTTTTTATTAATACTTATTTATATATTATCATAACAATAATATCCATTCTCTTTATCTCTTTATTTTTTTTTAATTTTTTAAAATATGACTTTAGATTTGGATGTTTGTATTGAGCATTTGTATAAAAAAAAATTACTGGATGAATGTGTCATTAAAGAATTATGTGAAAAAACCAAGGAACTACTAATGCGCGAGAGTAATGTTGTACATATCCAAGCTCCTGTTACTGTTGTTGGTGATATTCATGGGTATATATAAATATGTCTTTTTTTTTTGGAATTATTAAGTACGATAATAATAATAATTTATAAGTTGACCTTTTTTTTCTTTTTTTTCTTTTTTCTCTATACCTCTGGTTAAATGTATATATATTTATTATTATTTTTTTATTATTATATAGACAGTATTATGATCTTATAGAAATCTTTCGTATTGGTGGCTATTGTCCTGATACGAACTATTTATTTCTTGGCGATTATGTCGATCGGGGGCTATATAGTATCGAGACCATCTCTTTATTGACTTGTTTAAAACTAAGGTATCCTGATCGTGTTCAACTTGTTCGTGGCAATCATGAATCAAGAGCAGTAACACAGGTAAACTTAAAAATAATAAACAGACAAAATAAATATAAATAATAAATAAATAAATAAAAACAAATAATAATTAATGTAAGATGGTATGCATATTTTATTATTATAATTATTATAACATATTATTTTAATATATGCAGACATATGGTTTTTATACAGAGTGTATGCGAAAATATGGATCACAAAGTGTATGGCAATATTTTACAGATATGTTTGACTTTTTAACATTGTCAGTTGTAATTGACAATAGTATATTTTGTGTACATGGAGGTAATGAATTGAATAGGATGAACAGTAAAAATAATAGAAAAATAATAATAACAAAAGATGCCGGGTTATGTTTATCTTCTAAATATAAATATGTTTATACAATTCTTAAAAAAACAGGTTTATCGCCAACAATACACGTTTTAGACCAAGTAAAAATCATAGATCGATTTAGAGGTAATTATTATTTTTATTATTTTTATTATTTTTATTATTTTTATTATTTTTATTATTTTTATTACTATGATTTGTTAAAAGACAAATAGGAAATATACTTATACCAATTAAAATGTATATATTATAGAAATTCCACATGAAGGCGCAATGGCTGATTTAGTATGGTCTGATCCTGATCCAGATAAAGATGAATTTGCAATTTCAGCAAGGTAAATAATAGAAATAATTAGAATATCATAGTAAATAAAATACAATGAATAAATATATAGATACATAAATACAGGCTTTATTGATGAAAACTTTCATGTCATTAGGGGTGCAGGATATACGTTTGGAGGACTTATTGTAGATAAATTCTTACATATGAATAATATGACTCATATCCTTCGTGCTCATCAATTGTGTAATGCTGGATATCAGGTAGCAATATAATATAATAATATATAAATATACGTATATGTAAAAATATCATCACCAAGTCTTACTTATGTATATATATATATATATACACTAAATAAATAGGTACTATTTGACAATAAATTATCAACAGTATGGTCAGCACCCAATTATTGTTATCGATGTGGAAATTTAGCTTCCATTCTTGAGGTTAGCGACAATGGTGAAAGATTTTTTAATGTGTTTGATGCCGCTCCAGAAAATGAGCAAAATAATCAGATAAGCCAACCAAAAGTAAGATCGAATAAATATTAAATAAACAAAGTGAATAGAGATAATAATAATAGTAATAATTACAAATGGTAACAACTTATCAACATATACATTTATTTATTTTTTTACTATATAGGATAAAAATATAGAATACTTTCTATAATACCATATTTTCATTATTAATATAATTCGTTCCTTTTTTTTTTACTTATTTTTTCCAGTACAATATTCCACTTATCCTATCCCTTTAATAAAAATATAAACCAATAGTTATATGTTATATACTGGCTATTTTAAAAATAGAGTTTTACTAGACACACGCAGACTATGCAGTTTTTTTTGGGTCCTATAAAAGGAAATTCACGCGATATTGTTTATTCTACTAGTAATATATAAAGAGTGTATTATATTATTTATTATAAATAAAGGGAAAAAAAATAAAAAAATAAAAAAAGTGACTTTTGTAGAAATAACAAATCAAAATAGTAAAGTGTATTGTAAAAAGAAAGATAATATGTACTTTTTATAGTTTTAAGGTAGATCTATAGTCAAGTAAAGAATAGTATTTATGTAGTTTTCTTTTTTTTTTTATCATTTGAACAAATATATATGTATGTATAGATAAGTTTATTCCACTATTAAAATATCTAATCCATTAAAAAAATATTTATTATAAAATATATTCGTAGTTTAAGTATATAAATACAAAGATTTTTTTAAATAAATCAAAAATGAAAGCTACCAGTGGACTAAAAACATGTGTCGTTGTTTTAAAAAATTGCAGGTGACCGGATTCTGAAGTATAAAATAGAGACCACAGCAAAAAAATATTAAACTCCCATTTTCTTTCTATTTCTTTTTCTTTCCTTCTAATAGTCTTTTTTTGTTTTTTTAAAGATTAGTTGGACAGTTCATTCTTATAAATATTTTTTTTTATTATTACTACTCTGTTTTAATTATTTCCTGTACTATCTAAATACACCATTTATAAATACTTAAATTTGTATAAAATTATAATAACAATTTAAAAACCTAAAACCAAGACAAAGAACCTCTCTACACCTAAACAAACTTTAATATTATCTATAACCCATTTATTTAATATGGATACATGGACTCGTGGCGGAGGAGGACGTGGACGTGGGCGAGGACGCGGCCGAGGAGATTATAACAATAATAATAGACAAAATTATTATAACGATGATAATAGTAATAATAATAGTAATGTCTCAATAACATCACGATTGGGACCAATGGCAAACACAAATCAACAATATAACAATGATACACAATACCAACATCAACATCAGCAACAATATGGACATGGACGTGGCAGTGGTGGTGGTGGTGGTGGAGGACGTGGTGGTAGTCATCATAATGATTATTCACCTAGAGGTGGTCGAGGTCAACCTTTTTCAAGAGGAGGAAGAGGCGGAGGACGTGGTAATTATTCTGGTGGTGGCAAAGGAAGATTTACTCGTGAATTTATAGACGAAGATATTGATATGGGAAGGGAAATGTAAGAGATAGACATAATTGCACACACACACACACACACACACACACACACACACAAATATATATATATATATCAAAAATAGAAAAATAGAAAAAAAAAGATTTATATAAATTAGATCGAATGTTAACGTTTTTTTTTTTTGTTTTTTGGTGCATAGACCAGCTAATGCACCTGTTATTATGGTAATAGGATAAATATAAAATAAAATAGAAATAGATAGAGAATTAATATTTCTGTTAAGAGTTAAATTATAATGAACCCTTTTTGGATATATTTTTGTTTTATTAGGTCTCTGGTCATCCACCTGGAAGTCAAAATGATTTATTAGATTTTTTACATAGAAAATCAAAAATAGACTGGGAAGAATTAAATGTAAATATAAAAATATCAATGGAATAAGATTGTTATTGTTGTTTTTATTATATATAAAAAAAGTTAGTAATGAGTAACTCATAAATATATAATATTTTATTATAGGTACAAAACGAAGGTAATGTCACATATATTACTGTGGATAGTCAAGAGACCGCCGAGGTACTACTTAGGAAAAATAAATTCAGTTTTATGGGATCAACAGTAAGTAGCCATTAGCATTAACAAATTGATTTGCTACATAGTTTTTTTTTTATTTTTATTTTTTTGAAAGCTTAATTTTTTCTTTTATTTTCATTTTTTTTTTCAATATATGTATATTAGTTATCGATCAGTATGGCAGATGGAAACAGAAACCCTATGGCTATGCGAATAAATAATAATAACAATAATGGTAATAATCAACCAAGGTCATCAAATGTATTAGCTGAATTTTTACAAGAGCGGTGGGATCCTCAACAAGGTTTTCTTAATTTGGATGATTTACCACCAACATCACATTCTATAACTGTTGTACTCTCTAGATTATTAAATGAAGCGCATAAAATCTATGGAAATTCTGTAAGTTATATATCTACTTGTTATAATACTATGACATTAGGTACATATGAAAGGGACTAATCAAAATAAAAATAAATAAACAATATATGTATATATGTATGATATAGGTGGTTACATTATCTTTTGCAAGAAACAAATTATGGTCAGTTCAACCTATTAGTAAAATATCAAACTTCTTCCCAAATGTTAAAAATTTATCACTTCAAGAAAATGATATTAGTGAATTCAAAGGATTAGATCGATTAGCTAATAATAAGTTACGACAATTATCAGAGCTAGTACTTCATGGCAATCCTATACAAATTAATACAAATCCCGATGTATATATAAAGTAAAAATCATTATTTTAATTGAAAAGGTGAAATATAACTCTTTGAAAATTAAACAAGAGGATATTAACTTATATTTATTTATTAATATTATTATTAGGGAAATTACTCAACGATTCCCAACCCTAACACAGCTAGATTTTCAACCTATTGGGCAACCAAGCTTAAATCCATCTATAGCTTCAGCTCCTGGTTTTGGTGGTACTAGTGGTGGTGTTTCAACTTTACCTTTACCTATTAAACCAAATTTCTTTGATCAAGATAATTCTAGACAAGCATCGCAAGATCTTTTATCCAAGTATGCATATATTTAATTAAATATATAATATACAATTTCCATTTCTATACTGTTTCTCACACATTTTTTCTTATCTTATTTTCTTATTAAAACTTTAGATTTTTCCCATTATTTGATTCTAACCGATTGGCATTAGCGGATTTATATGATCAACAAGCTGTTTTTTCAATAAATACAAGTATATCATGTTTTGCACGAAATACTTGGGGACAAGGTACATTAAAAATATAATAGTAATAAAAAGAATGAAATACATGATAATAACAATAATGATAAAATTTGCAATAGGACCACGATTAACCATTGGCAATGAAGCTATTTCTAAAAAATTTGCGTCCTTCCCTCCTACTATACATGATTTATCGCGAGCTGACAACTTTGCAATGGATGCATGGCAAGTTTCTGGTTCATCTACCCATCCTGTATTACTCTATCTTACAGTACACGGTTCATTCCAAGAAGGTAATATTTATATACATGAAATATCATACTGATATTAAAATGAAGAGTAAAATAGTAATTATAATGTTCATATTTATATTTATCTATTTTTAATATTATATTTTATTATATAGCAAATGGCGCGCTTTCATTTGATAGAGTCTTTATAATTGCTCCTTCTACTCCTGGTTCAAGAGCACAAAATGCTGGTTGGCAATATCTTATTATATGTGATTCTTTAATACTTAGAAATTTTTCTGGTAATCAAGCATTTCAACCCACGGCTTAATATATTTTAAATGATCATTTTTTATATTTAATATATATACTTTGGTTTTGATTCATAAATAAAAAAACTGCATTGTGATCAATTATACACGGACTTTAAATTATTTTTTTTATAAAGAAAATTTGTAGCTCCTATACTCTTATTCCTTTTCCCTACTTATTTTTTTAATCCATTCTTTCCCTCATAAATACAGCTTTAAATTAACTATTTATCACTTTTGTTTTTTTTTTTTTTTCAACCTTTCTCTACCTTACTTTCTTTAATATTTAATTAGCACTATTATTATTTGTATTTGTTTTTTATTTATTTATTTTGTAAATAGCTTATGGATGGATTATTAATAAAAAGTATACCACAGCCTTTAATGGCACGTATTCTTCTTCAACTTTATATATTACCACAGCATCTATTATCACAAATAGATATTATACAAATAGTAACTGAAGGATATAAAGTATATGGTGATGGCTACGACTTGAATGGCTTCTTATCTTTTTGTTATTCGAAATCAATCGATCAAATCGAAGAACTACAGCAAAGTAATAATAATATTAATAAATCTAATTATTGGCCATGGTGCCACTTAAATCTTTCTCAGTATTCAGATTGGCAGCACTTAGATCAAGAACAATATAATAGTACTGACAACATTGGTTTAAGGTTACAAATATCTTCTGAAACAGTAAAACGATAATCTTTTTAACAAAAATATCATATATAAAAATTAGTTTTAAAAAGAAAAGATATACTGATATAGTGTATATATACATGATCGTTTTTTCTTTCTTTTTAGGTAAGACCAGGGATCGATCTTGTTAGATATGGAAAAAAAAATTCATTGTTGTTAGATAGAAAATTTGCCTACCAACAAAAGGTAAAGATAATATATTTAATAACAATAATAATTATTATGCAGATTTTATATTATAATCCATATAAACCAATCTCTTTGTATTATATTGTATTTTTTTTAAAAAAAAATAAAATAAAAAAGGATAATCATATTCCGATAGATAGTATATTAAATGGCACATTGACTTATATTACCACTAAGTCAAAATCAATATCTAATGACTCTATACTTATATCTATGATCAATCAACGTTTAAGCCAATTTAAATTAGATACTCAAAACATTCAGCAATCCAAGAAACAAATTGAAATAGATTATACATTAACAGGCGTGCTTATGGTTAAATATGATGCTTTGAATTATAATGGAATGTTAGATGATGCTTGGTGTTTATATTTAAGAGATTATGTCGAGGATGCTAATGGGTCAAAATGGCGGATCATATCCAATACAAAAGATAAAAATGGACAAGATATCAAAGTAAAAAAAAAAAAAAAAAAAAAAAAATACGAAACGAAAAAATAAGTAAAATAAATAAATATTGTATTATTTTAAGCTTATAAACCCATTTTTACTATATTTCTTTTATTTTATTTTATTTTTATATTTATTTTTTTAAAAAAAAATGGGTTTGATTTAAATAGATATCATCACAGCAAGCTCTATCTGATATCCGTGGAATACCTGTTAAAGATTACCCTCCATCGGCTTATTCAATCAATTATCGGCCAGTGTATCTCTTTTATTGTAACCATAATTTAATCACTCGATCAACACAATCTTTATTACCCAATCAATCCAAAGATATATTAAATAAAACATCATTTGAAGGTAATGATGATGAACCTATGCCAGATGCAGCATCATCATTACAATTACATTCATCACCGCAAAACCATCAACTACAGCAAGAAGGAGATAATGTATCATACCAAGATTATATCGAAACCGATAGCTACGATTCTTACAATAATAAACCGGAGTCGACATTAGAAGATGAGCTATGTAAACATTGTGGAATATCTGATACAATTGATGACATTAATACTATTTTCTTTTGTGATTTATGCGAACTTGGTGTACATCAATTATGCGAAGACCCACCTATTTCAGCGTATGAAGTAGAGATTGACCCTTGGTATTGTCGATCGTGTACCAAAATTATTGGAAAAACTGCCTCACCGACTGCATCGGCTCCTAAATCACCACAACCCAATTATACAGATATAGGTCTTATCAAGGGTGATAATGATGAGAATTTTAATGATGGTCAACTCAATACAAAACGACAACGTTTAGCATAATATATTTTGGTAGATTTTTATTATTTTTATTATTTTTTCCTCTTAATTAGCAACAACTTTATTTAATTTATTCAACATAAACTCTTATTAACATCAAAAAAAAAAGTTAATTGTACTATTTTGTATATATTCCAACATATTTCATTATTTAAAATATAAAATACATATCTTATTTCTATTTTTATTAAAAAAGTTCTGATCAGTATTATATTTTACTTTCATATTTTATGTAATGAAAAACATACTAATTCATGTAAAAAAAAAAAAGTGTCACATATGTATGGTTTATTGTTAGATTTGGACAAGAGAAAATCAGTTTGGTAGAGACTAATAATGGTAATACCTTTGTACTATTTCTTTTTTTGTTTTTTTTTTTAAAAAAAAAGATTCTAAATAAACTCTATCATTCCATTATTCTTTACTTATTTTTCACACCTTTTCTTTTTAAAACACCATCATTTTGCTGAGAAAAATGCTGAAAAGTTAAAATAAAAATCTGTTTGTTTTATTTTAACACTTTTTTTTTAAAAAAAAAATAATTAACATAAAATTGAATTAATGAAAACTAGAATTGATAGATAATAATTATCAAAATTATTATTTAGCAAACATGAGTTCTTTTAACACTTGGGTCATTGATATCTTGATTTACTTGATCTGGTGTAACAATTGAATTTCTTCGTGCCATTGCTCTGTGTGAGTGTTTCTCCTTTTGTTTACTATACAAATTCAAAAGTAATAATAAAAATAAATACAAAGATATATGTTAATATTATCTGTTTTTTTAAATATATGTATATATATGTATAAAATCATATTTATTTACC
Organism: Cunninghamella blakesleeana; assembly: GCA_017871115.1. NCBI lineage: Eukaryota > Fungi > Mucoromycota > Mucoromycetes > Mucorales > Cunninghamellaceae > Cunninghamella > Cunninghamella blakesleeana. Next base: position 1,282,106 of record JAFCIZ010000004.1, on the reverse strand, counting down.
GAATAGTTTCAAGAGTTTTTTCATTGAATTGATCAAGGAAATCAACTGTTGCAATAATATCATCCACTAGGATAGAGGCTTTAGATCTACTCATATCTTCTCTTACGACTATACGAAGTACTTTCATTTGTTCCAAATTTTTACACATTGTATATGCAGGTACAATCCACTGGCGTTCACGGAGCTGGTTTGTTTTATTATTTTTTGTAAAAAAAAAATGAGTAATCATATATTAAATTAACACTTTTTATTATTTATTATTTCTATTACCTTAGCAGCAATATCAAATTCATCGTACAGTTCTTTATTTTTCAAGCGGAAAGCGACCAATGGCAAACCACGACCACCAGTTGCACTGATAATTTTGAATCGACCAGTGTTTTCAATTTTTTTTGCCAGGTAATCACTAGTGTGTGTAAGATTTTCCATGATTCTTGTATAACCAGCAATACCATGTCTAATAAAGTTGTAGTATTGAGCAATGACATGACTAGCACTTTTACTGAAGTTAAGAGTAAATGAAGCTTGATCCGAACCTATGTTTTAAAGATAGCCATATTATTATTAATAAATGAAGAATGCAATGTTAAATTATATATATATATATATATATATATATATCAACTCTACCTAAATAATTGACATAGAATATAAGATCTTTTGGTAAGGCTTCTTGATTTCTCCAAATACACCAGCCTTTAAAAAAGATAAAATATAAATATAAAAAAGACATGTATAATTAGTAATTAATTATAATAACATTTTATTATTATTATTTAACACTTTACCTATTCCTGGATACACTAAACCATACTTATGGCCAGATACTAAAGTTATATAAATGTATGAAATAAAAAAATATTAATTAATATTACTGTTTCTATATTAAAATTCTAATGATGTAATATTTTTTTTAAAAAAAATAGAAAAATTACCATTAATACTACAAACTCTACTTAATCTAAAGTCCCATTCAAGGTCAGGATTAACAAAGGGTGCTATAGATTTCAATATATAAAATAAAATAATAGATATAAGATTTACATGATTGCTTTTGTTTATTTACTTATCAAATTTATTTTATTTTTGTTATTATTTTTACCAACAAAACCACCACTTGCCGCATCGACATGAATATAAATATCATCACCAGTTTCTTTGCATTTTTTATCCAATAAATCATTGATTGCTTTGATATCTTCATAATGGCCTGTATATGTTGTTCCTAAAATAGTCACAATACCAATTGTATTTTCATCTACTTGTTCCATTGCAAGAGCAGGATCCATGATATAAGTCTTGTCATCGATGGGGACTTCACGGCCTTCAATTTCTAAATAACGCGTTGCTTTATGCCAACAGACCTGCACTTCAGCACCCATTACTAAATTTGGTTTATCGGTTGGTCGACCACGTGCACGTTGTCTTTCTTGCCATCTTTTCTTCATAGCCAATACAGAGAGCATCACGCCTTCACTACTGCCAAGTGTTGAACAGCCAATAGCATCCCCTTCAGCCTTGGGTGCATTATATAAATGAGCTAACATATTAACACAGCGAGACTATTAAATATAATAAAAAAAGAAAGCAAGAAAAAGATTATGGCATATATTAATAAATAGTTGATTAACATTATTATTATATATGTCTACGTACAGCAATTTCAGCACTACAATAAAGAAAAATATAGTAAAAGATGTTAATGTATTAATTAATTTATAATTAAATTACTTAAAAATAATAATGAAGTATAAAAACCATTTACCTTCTTGGATACATTTCTAAATCAATAATATTAACAGCTGCAGTTTCCTTAATTAATTCTTTTGCTTCTTCATCAATCCATGTTGTTACAAAACTTCCCAAATTCAGACTTGGATTACCATCAAGCTATATATATAATAATAATAAAAATAAAATTCATTACATATAAAATAAAATAATAAATATCATAATAAAACCAACTATAATCATGGCCATATATAAAAATATTATCTTACAGCTAATTCATCATGGATTAATTGTTTTGCAACAGCTATACATATATATTATTATTAAAGATAAATATAATATGATTAATATGAATTACGATATTATATAATAATATTCCTTTTTATTTATATAATTTCCATTTACGAGGTGGCATTTCTAAGACAGGAAGTTCATATTTTGGGATTTCTTCACTTGCCCAATGAGAACCATAAACAGAGACAGCATTAGTGTATTCAAATTGAGATGTTATAGAAAGTTGATTTTCTGGAGTAGGAGTAGGAGTATGATCTTCTATAAAAAGGATAAACGAATTTATATATATATATATATATATAATATTAATATCAGTATTAGAACTATATTTGATTTTATTTAATATTGCGCTTACATAACATTTATTATTATTATTATATTTTAACTATCAAGTTACCTTTTTTAGTATGGGTTGAGAGAAATACCATTTTTTTTTATAATATCTTTTTTATTAATAATATAAAGAAAGAGAGTAAAAAGGGAAAGAAAATAAAAAAATGAAAACAAAGGATATAAAGATTATTTTCATGCAACTAATAATTTTCCTTTATTGGGTAAAATGTTTCACCGGCCGGATAAAGAGTAAGAAAATGTTTCAGTACTACTTATTCCATGTTTTGAACGAAAATGATACATATACCGCTTGATAAAGTTAAAGCTGCTAGAATTGTCATAGACCAGCCATTTCCGATAGCCGAAATCATTGTTGGGGCCAATAGCGGTGTTAATCCTGCACACGTACATCTTAATAGATTAGATGCGCTAATAACTGAAGCTGAGCTTGAAGAATAAGCATCAACAAGGAAAGTATTAGTAGGCGTTTGTATAAACCCAACCCCCAATCCTACTATATATTGTAAATATATGTTTTTTTTTAAAAAAAAAACAATCATTAAATATATGTACTTGGCTTGATCACAACAAATATATTTATATTATATATATATATATATACTTACATAAAAACAACCCAATCATGGGTACAGCTAATACTATTCTATATTCAGAGCACCAGCCATAAATCAATTCACCAATACATAAAGTAATAATTCCCATCCACATAATAGGCAATCGATGTTTTTTGCAGGGATTTGGCTTGCTTTTAATTAATTTATCAGAAGCTATTCCAGAAATAACTGCACCTAAAGCATTACCAAGTCCATTTGGTAAATATGCCAATCCAATAGCTATACTCGATAATCCATACACATTTTTCATTTCATAAGGTAAACTAGCTATCATGAAATACATAAAACCATATGCCAAAGCCAAAGGAATGGATGCACATAATACTGTCGGTTGTAAAAGATGTTTGAAAGGTTGAAGTATAATGGTCTTTCCATTCTTTTTATCATTCTCATTACCTGTTGTTGTTGTTATTCTTGTTTCAGGTAAGAAAAATATTATTAATAGGAATACCAGGCCACCAATACCAGTCAATAACCAAAACATATATCTCCAATTAACGTCTAGTATATATAAATACATACATACATATAAATATATATATATATATATGTATATATTATAATTATCAATTTCAATATCTAAAAATATATCTATTTTATAATATTTATATATATATATATATATATATATATATATTTATATCTAGCTTATTTTATTTTATATTACATTCATTTAACCATCCACCTATGACTGGACCCACCACTGGGCCAAGTAAAGAACCTAGGAAAAATAAACCCATAGCATTTCCTCTTTGTTTCATTTCAAAAAGATCAGTGATTGTACTTTTTTAATGTAATATAATATAAAATATACTTAGTTACAATATCCTTATTTATTAATTGAAGTTTATTATTTTTATGTATTAATTTACCCAGCACCAACAGCTTGTGGAGCACTTGAACCAACTGATTGAAGTATACGAAAAGTAATAAATAAACCAACATTAGGAGATATAGCGCAAATAATTGTAGCAAGGATATAGAGGAAAGAGGAAGTTAAATATACAATTCTACGACCATAATATTCAGATATAGTTGCCCATCCTAAAGGCTAAGAAGAAGAAAAAGAGATAAAAAGAAAATAGGTTTACAAATTCATATTAAATAAAGATTCATTTACTAAATTAATATATATATATATACTTTACAGCTATTCCTTGAATAAATACATATAATGATACAGTTGTATTAATTATAGTTGAAGATGTTTGAAAAGTATCACGAACTTGAGTAATAGCAGGAACCTATTTTATTTTTTCAAATAAATAAGAGGTTAAAAAAGAGGTATAGGAAAAAAAGGAGTTTAAATTTTTTGATATATATATATAATTTTAATACTTGCATAAATTGAACTACTTAGGGGCCCTAAAAAGCCATTAAGTGATATAATAAACAATATAAAATATTTTCGATTTCTACTACATTCATATAAACCTGAAGTTTTCTCTTTTACTTCAACGTCTATTATTTCATTGGTATCAACTTCTTTATCTTTATACTTCATTTTATTTATTTTTTAATTTAATATGAAATCGATTATTTTAAAAAGTATAAAAAGAATAAAATTAAATAAAAGAAAGAAAGTAGAAAGAGATTATTCATGTGTCAAAATATTGAGAAAGTTTCGGAACAAACAATAGCTAACGTAAAAAGTTCATAGTACTAAACATACATACATATATACATATATAGAAAGTTGATTAAAAGCAAACAATGGTTTATTATTTTGGTAATTTTTTTTAGTTTATTTTTGAATATTATATACAAGGGATGCAATATTTATATGATTCTTTTTTTTATACAACGTTTTCTTCGTACATTATTTTATCAAATTTTATACAAGCTTCAGAGGCAGTATACAGATCCAATTTGTTAAATTTAAAATAAGTGGTTTCATTTTTCCACTCAATATATTGATTTACTTCAAAATCTTTGGTAAGAGCATGTGTTTTCCCTTTTCCATTTATATCATATTCATGTATTTCCCTAATAACATATTTATAAATAAATTATAAAATATATTGTCGATTAGTATTTCATTTATAATCATATTTTTACTCAATTATCAGTATTACTGTTACTATTCTATATATATATTTTTTAAAAAAAAAAAAACACTAATGGTAATTAGAGTACTTACGTTTCGTTAATATCATATAAATCCATTAACTTTTTTTTAACACACATTGCAATAATCATTACAATTGAAACCCTGGCTGCCAGAATCAAGTTTTTATCCAAATCATCTTCTTCAATATCATCATCATCTTCTAAATAGCTTTGGTTTGATAAGATGTTTTCATTTTTTAGTTCTTGAATAAAGGACAAGAGATCGGTTCCAGTGGTAATTAATGTTCTATTCAACGAATACAATATATTTAACACCTCATCAGATTCTGAAAATGGAAGTGTTAAAATATTGTCGGCCAAGTATTTAAAGTAAGAGATACCAAGAAAGGAACTAGGATTCTTTTTAAGTAATTTCAAATCGAGTTCATAAGGTTTAGCTAAGGCCAATGAGAAATCTAACTTGGGTTTTTTCTTTTGTTTCAACACACTGTATGTTATTCCAAGTAATGCATCGTCTTGACTTTCATCAATTATTTTTCCATAACCTAAATTATAAAATAAATTAAAAATTACCGCGATGTTATTAAAACAATACATACGTATATATATATATATGATTTACCTTTAATATCATTGCCATATATTAATGTTTGATATTCAAAAGAAGCCAATATATATTCAGACATATGAGAATAAATAATCGATCCAAATTTATTATGAATATATGTATGAAGGTAATAAGCCTTATTGCGAAGAATCATTTGAGAACTTGTTTCAGCAGCTACAATGACAGGCATGCACTAATTTAAAAATAGAAATTAATAAATAAATAAGAGTAATAAGATGTTGATACAAAGTATACAAAATAATTTTAAAATAATAATAGACATATTAATAATACTATTAGTTACCATGATAGGATGAGCCAATCCTTGATTAATTACAGTTTCAATAACATCAAATGCTGCTAATCGAAGTTGATTTGTTGTACCAAGAGCGCATTTTAATACTGAAGGCAAATATCTCTGTATCAATGAACCATTAATACTATTTTAATACAAAATAATTAAAAAAAATAAGATATAAGAATGATTAGAAAATTCATCTATATATATATATATATATATATATGTATATACTTATATATAACCATTAATTATTTACCCAAGTTCAGCAAACTCTTCTGTGTTTCCCATTAATGTTTCTACATCTATTACTTTAGTTTTAAGTATATCACCAGCAGCTAATAATATGAACATATCTTATAAATTAGTTTTTTTTTTTTTTTAATTATTATTTCGTATTCTTTATTTTTATTTTACCGTCAGCTTTTTTCTGTATTCTTATTTCTTCAGTATCCAAAAAGTTTTTAAAGACTATCATTAACTGAGTTTTCATATCTGTATTATCGTCTTCAAATATAGAATCTAATAATTTAACACTTGTGGGTGAAATAATATATTTAGGGTGTGCGTTGTAAAGGTAGCCTAATTAACACCAGAACAAATACAAGAATATTATTCAATAAAAAAAATTTTAATTTAAATATATATTCAGTACACGTATAAAATATTTTACCTAATGCTTTTAAGGATGCCAATTGAATTTGCTGAGTAATTAGATTACTTTTCATTGTATTAATGAAATAATGTAAAGTGTTGAATACATAGTTCGTAATATTTCCCTGGTAAAATATAATAAAAAAATAATCATAAAAATCATTAGTAAAATATAACCCGCTTATATATAACAAGCATTTTATATATATTACCTTATAAATTTTATCCAAATCTTCCATTTTTGAAAGTTCTAATTGACGTTTTTCATCAAAATCAAAGTGTTGACATAATAGTCCACATATCATTAATGCTTTGGAGGTTTTAATTGGTCTTTGTATTTGTATACTATTACTAATATTTTTTTTATCTTGTTCAATAGATTCTATTAAAAAAAAAAAAAAAATGTCAATATTACTCTGATTTTTTAATGTATATATATATATATATATATAATATAAATATTTATAACAATATACTTACGAATACATGATCCCAATACTTTTATTAATATAGAGTATCGATGAGAGATACTATCTACAATAATACATAAACAAGGCACAGCATCAGCCAATACACGTATAGGACATCTGGATAATAGCTGAAGCAGAACACCTTCCACCATCTTTGCAAATTCAAGATCACTATATTTAATTCTAGGTAAAGTATCAAAATATAACATCATAACATATTGAGATGTTATCCATTCATCCTAAATCCAAACAAAAAAAAAAAAAAAGAAAAGAAAAGCAAACTGATCTTTAATAAAATCTGAAATGGCTATATGTATATTATTATTAATTCCAACCTACCGATTCTGTACTTAAGTAAGGTAAAAGGGTATAAACTTGAGTTTCGCTTAGCAACGTTGGGTAAACTTTTGTAAATGCATGAATGATTGACATACAGTTAATAAATTCTTCCGTGTTATCATTTTCATCCAAATCTAATATTTTTTCAAACAAAGAGTCAACAATCCACTGAAAAGTTTTTTTGTACCATGCCCATTGTTTTTCATCAGCCTTTTCCTTAGTCTAAATATTAAAAATTATATATGTACGCCAATTAATATTTTATTTTGCTTAATTTTTTAATAATAAAATCTATCATTTTATTTTTTGCTTTTATATCTATTACATCTATAATAGTAATTACCTTTTTAATGAAATCTATTAATATAGTATTCCGAGAAGTAGCAGCTCCATCTAATTTTGATATAGTCTTTATAATAAGATCAGTCCAATCAGCCACTTTTTGCTTGCGATACTTGGAGGCATTACTAAATGAATATCCAGGAATATTGTTTTCATCTTGATCAATTTCATGGAAAGGATAAAAAAGCACCTGCTGTGTTACTTTAAGTGCTAATAATTGGATAGTGATTTCATTATCAGTGGTTCTTTGTAAAAGCTTGGCAGCAATATCAACCTTTATATCTTGGTCATTACATTTATGGTACAACTCAGGTAAAACTTTTACTAATCGTTTTCTTACATTGGGTGCCGTGTCCTAGTATCATTAAAAGAATAGAAAAGAAAAATTTATATATGTATATTATTTGATTAATATTCATTTGTCATATCATTTATATTGTAGAATATTATAATAAAATTAAATATACTAATGTGTTTATCATTTACCAATATTCTAACACTGATGACATCATATAATTTCCTTGGTATAATTTTTTGTTGAATCAAGTATTTTGTTAAAACTTCTACAGAGGCATCACGAACAGTAGAGGCCACGTCATAAATATGTTGGATCACAGCATTACGGATATAAGTCTATTTTAATATATAAATAAATAAAATATACAATATACTCTTTATTTTTTTTTTTAAACAACTTACTTCGTCTAAAATTTCAGGTGTATCCGAAGCAATTTGTCCAATGGCTCGAAGTGCCTTCACACGAAAAGTAGTTACTGGTTTATCAAGACAAGATAATATTTTAGACATTAAAATCTTAAAGCCGGAAAATAAATTTTGCCTAGTAGCTAATAGTTCAACTAATAATTGAATATCATCATAATTTAGTTCTGGAAATTCAAATCTACTACCAATCCATAATAAAATAAAATAAAATAAAATAAAAATAAAGATTAGTAATTGTATCATTCATTTATATATACCTGTTTTCATTCTCTTTTTAGCTATTACTATTATTATTATTTACTTTGAATCCTTTGGGATAGTGCAATCTAAATTCAGAGTAAGTAGCCAATACTTATGGCATAATGATTGTAGAGTTGAAGATAATTCAATTGATGACGATGATTTATGGTCAAAAACTTGATCTGATGATTGCTCAATTGGTTCATCCTTATTTTCATGTATTTTTCTCCATTCGGTTGATGTAATATAACCCCATGAGCTTAGATAAAACTAATGAATATAAATTTAAGTGTATATATATGGTATTTATGAGCATCACATACTATTAAAACTCAATATATTTCATTAAATATAAATAAATAATAATAATAAAACAATAGCAAGAAAAATAAAATTACCTGTAAAGCTATTTTATTGGCTGATTTATCCAACATGTATTGATATAGCTTCATTCTACATTGATCTAATATCTGATGAGCTACTTTATCTTGTTTCATAGTCTAAACAATAATAATGATAATGAGCATACTATTAATCGTTATATCTCTGATAATCATCTTTATTATTATAAATATTATCTATACTATCATTACCTCAATTGGAACAAGTTTATTTAATTGGTATATCCATTCTGGAGTATAGTATCCTTGATTACCAGATACACGATTATATCCTACTTTGATTCTACAAGCAATCGCACCTAACCATTCAATAGCAATGGTTCTTATATAAAGGTCACCTTTTTCACTATCAACACATCCTATCTACAAAGTAAAATATAAAAAATAGTAGGTGTATATTAATAAACCAATTCATTAATATAACAATAAATTATATATATATGATCATGAGTTAAATTGTATTTACCAATATTTTTGTAAAAACTTGTAATATCAATTCAGCTACAGGCCAATCAACATCGTTTAATACTAAAAGTACATCTTCCATTGTACAATCGAGAATAGTTCTATATTCCATAACTGAGTATGTATTTTTTTTCTTCGATTTACACCTATTATTATTTTATCATATATTATTTTAAAAAAAATAGTATAAATGAATCTACTTAAATATTTATATTATAATATATAATATTTTTTTTTATATATAATTTACTTTGCCATAATAAATTCTAAAAAATAAGTTGCATGTTGAATCCCCATTTCTATCCCCTTTTTCCATTCATTCAAAGTATGATTCGATAGCGATACATTATGATCAGAGACTTTGTTGTCATCAGATGATGATAACAATTTTTGTGACTTGAGATCCCATTTCTTTTGCCAAGTACGTTGCAATTGAAGTGCATCATCAGCATAACAGCAACAACTTTGAATAAGTTGCATGAATAAAGCACTTAAACTATGAATACTTTTATTTCCATTGCGTAATCGAAATCGTTTATTTTGGCGATAGTCGATGACAGTAAAAGAATCTAGGTTGTTGAGAATTTCTTCAAGAATCCAGTGCCGATGTTTAGGATAGTATTGAAATAAGTATTGTAATATATTTAAACAAATGTACTTGAAATATTCATAAGTGTTAACAACTGACGTTTCCACAGACCCTACATCTATGGTAGTACTCCCATAATATCCGTTCATATAATTATTATTGTTACTATTATTGCTATTGCCTATTGACTTTACGACAGAGCAGCTATTCTTTGTGTTGATATGTGGAATGTAGTCATGAAAAAATGGGCCAACTGAGATATAAGCCAACACAATCATAGCATGATCTTCTTTGTTATTTTTATCATGTTGCAATAATGAAGTTGATCTCTGTATAATGTGGGATATCATTGGTAATAAATCAGAAAGTAACTGTTTAGCCTCAGGATTTGAATTTGCTATTATATTTAATTCATATGTACTTCCAGCCACTATAATAAAAATTTACATGAATATAAATTTAGTCAAAGCAGCTTTTCATTTATTTTACTTTATTTTCACATCTTTAAACTTACAATCATTCATATTTCCTTCAAAATTATTCAAGTCAATTAATGGGTATATTATATTATCCAATTGATTTTTTATAAACTGTAAGGATATTAAAAATAGTTCTTCAGAAAATAACTATTTTTAAAAAAAATTAATAAAAAGAAATGAGAAAAAAAAGAAAGATTAAATCAAAATGCTATTATACTATTCATTATTATTTAAATATAATTTATATATATATATACCTTTTCTTTTGCATAATCAATTGAATAGATGGCATAGATTTTACTAATTAAACGAAGTGATTTATGAATGATTGAAATGGTGGATACTACTTGATTTTCTATCTTGTTTAATAATGCTGTATCATCTTTTATACTTTTTATATTTTCGAGATCCTTGGTGAGTTCAATTTCAATAAGTTTCATCAAGGTTTGTTCCAATATTTTCATAGTAGTGCCAAGTTGAGAAGAATCAATTATCGAGAGCACATCTAGTTCATTTGCTTTTTGAATTGTAGTTAAAAATTGAATTAATAAGTCTATTTGAAATGTAAACTCCATACTATTATTGCTGTTGTCATTATCAATAATCGATGATTTTTGAATAAGTGTATTCATAAGTATTACAAGTTGATTATTAATGCCTATATTAATATACACAAAATGGATATCAATTTTTTTTTTAAAAAAAAAAAGTATAAGTATTCTACTGTGCACAATAATATTAATATAATTACAATTATGTATAATTACAAATATTAACTTTTCTATTTACTTTCTATTTTTGCTGTCTGATTAGCTGGATCGTTTATTTTATCTTGAGTGTCTGCAGCATCTATTGCCATTGAAATAGTGGAAATGTCATGATCTTTTTTTATTAGGTCTGGTGGTGTTTGGGCTGGGCTAAGTGCTAATTGTTGTAAAGTGTGCTGTTTTAATTTATTATTATTACTTTTATCGCTGTTTCTATTATCATTAGTATCATTATTATCTTGAGTTTGTTTTCTACGTTTTGAATCTACTGTATTTACATTGTATATTTGTCTAGTTCTTTTTAAATAGGATCGTCGTTGAGTTAAAGGAAGTTCATCTTCATCACTATCATCATAATATAATGTTTCTTTCATAGCCGCTGATAGAGTTTCATTATAATTTTTATTATGATCCATACATATATTAGAAGATTGAATATCTTTATTTAACATAAATTTTTTTTAAAAAGAAGTGGGGAGAAAAAAAAGGCACGGTCGAAAAATATTTTTTTAAACGCGCGCGAGTATTTTTTTAATTTAAAATACCGCATCTTATTTTATGCTACGCTTAAAATAATGGTTTAATTTTGTCTTCTCTTTCTTTGGCCTAAAGTAAACGGTAGATACTACTAGATTATATATAAGTTACTCTGAAAATCTCTTAATTTTATACTAAGCTTAATATGTTTCCCTGTATTTACATTTAGTTAATATACATATATCAAACTACATCATATAAAAAAACTATATATTCATAGACTTTTTTTGTTTGTGATCATAATTAATTTCTCATTTTGCCAATATCTCAGCATTATACCAAGTAACTCAAATTTACTGCTTTTTATTTAATTTTATTTTTTTAGTAACTCATAGTTTGGAATCATACTACGTACGTGACACTAATGAATGAACATTGTATCTTGTAAAATAAAATAAAAAAGGAATTAAAGATAACAATGATATTGTTTATATTTTTATTATTATTATGAATGAATCTATATTGAAATAATTATATAATAAGAATAATAAATAAAATATAAAAAAGAATGATGACAAAAATAAAAGATGTACAAATATGGCTGAAATTAAATGATGAATAATAATAGGGTTGTTATATTTTTTTAATTTTTTTAAACTTTATCTATACTAATGCATAATCTTTCAAATTATAAAGCAATGCTCGACCTTGTTTATTACCAATAGCCAAATATTCACTGTTAGGAGAAAATGCTACAGAAGAAACATTTCCAAGTGGCGTTTTTTCAGTTGGCCAATTAGCAAAGACGCGTCCAGTTGGTACATGTACTAATTTAAGTTGATCTCTTTTAGATGAACTAGTGGCTACTAATATTTGTGAATCAAAATTAAAATGTAATTTGGAAATTTGTGTTGTTAAATTAGTGATGGTTTTATATGGTTGGGGTCGTTCAATGGATTTCGTTAATGCACTTTCATCATAAATATTGACAATACCAGAAGTTGATCTATACAAATAAACATATATATATATAAAGAAATGGATAAACAATATATTAGTATATTTATTTTGATCCTTTTTTCTTTCTTTTTTTTTTTAATATATATATATATATATATCATTTCTTATTATTATTACTATTTATTTTATTTTATTTTATTTACCCAGTAGCATAATATTTTTCATTAGGACTAACAGCTAAAGCGGTTGTACCAAGTGACCCATCATCGATCCATTTATGAACGCATTCACGTTGACCCATATCCCATTGATAAACAATACCATCACGACCCGAGGTATAAAGATATTCCCCATCAGCCGACCAATCCATACATTCCACAACATCGTTCATACGAAATGTTCCAATTTGTTGTTTTGTTTTATAACTAATTAAAACGATATGACCATTGGTACCAGCAAAGGCTATATAACGACCACAAGGACTAAAAGAGAAGTTTTCCCAACTCTTTTCATCTCGACCCCAAATCCCAGGCGATTTATCTACTTTACCAGATTGTACATCATAAATATAAATTCGTTTGCGTCGCCCTGTTAAAATGATTTGATCACCACTGGTATGAAATTTAGCTGAATAAATAGGTGTATCTTTAAAATAAACAGATTGGATTTTATGATTTACTTTGCCATCGATTTGGAATAAACGTAATGTACAATCAAGACCGGCGGTTAACAATACTTGAGCATTTGGATGGAATTGTAAAGCTTTAATAGTTTTCTATGAATATATATAAGGAATATTAATAAACCTATTCATTTTTTTCAATATAAATAAATATATTTCTTATTGATTATTTATATATTTTTACCTTTGAAGGTGCCATTATATTTGCATTCTTTAAACGAGAAATAGCCAAAAAGTCTGGAGATAATACTGCTGATTTATTTCTTGAATCCAATAAACCAATTGTACTTTTTAATAAATCTAATCGATCTGCTTCGTCCATATCCTTTTCTTCTTCAATATCATCATCATCGCCTTCATGTTTACGCTTATTGTTCTTTTTTTCCGAAGGGAGTTGGGCCCAAGTAGGTGCTGGATAAATTTTATTAAAGCTAGTTTATAAAAGAAAAAAAAAAAATACAAATAAGTCAATTTATCTATTGTCGTTCTATCTATATGCATATATAAATATAAAATAAACAAATTCAAACCTACTGATTTCTTAATCTTCTTTCATATTCTACACCAGAAACTATATCTTCATCTTCATGTTTACGTAATTTTTTTAAACGATTTGTATTAGTCAAAGAGACTTGTAACAGAGCATCATCATCATCCTTCCATGCTGATTTTTGTTGGTATCTTTCCTCTTTTTCATCCATTTCTTCATCTTCACCTGAATCATCATCGTCATTTGAACTATCATTATCTGATCCCCCATCTATTTCATCTTGGTCTACATCACTATCACGATCTTGTTTGGATGCACTTTTTATAGGTCCTGAATCGAAGAAAAAGGCCTAATATAAAGAAGCTATTAGTTTTCTATGTATTTGTATATATATTTTTTTTATTGTGTTATTTTTTAATTTTCATTTTTTAATATTGTATTTACAGGCTCTTCTTCTTCTTCTTCTTCTTCATTAGATTCTTTATTATTTGACATATCATTTAAGGTTGGATCCAAGTCAGTTGTTTCATCGTTCCATATATCGTATCCATGTAAATCACCAAAAAGTAAGGCTTCTAATTGCTTTTCATCCTTATCTTTTACATTTACTTTGGGTGCTTTTTTTTTATCACGGTTATCTTGCTTTTTATTTTTTTTCTGAGCTGGTGACATTTTTTTTTTTGTTATACACAGGTAAAAAGCTGAAAAAAAAAATGAAAGAAAAGTGAAGAAAAAAAAGTTCGATTCCGATTTTTTTTTCCTTATTTAACTTTTCTTTTAAGCCACTCTGTTTTAAAAAATCGGAGTTGAATATTTTAAGCATGCATGAAATCAGAATCTCTCTAATCATTTTTCTTTTAATTATTTTTATCTAAATACCTTTTTAAAAACAAAGGTGATGATAATAATAGCTGCTTTTACAACTTGGTAGAAAATACTTAATAAAGATCGATGACTTGAATGACTGATTTAAAAAGAAATATGGCTGTTGAGTCATCTATATTAATAATAATAACTTTAAATAGTACTAGTGAATCATATAACTATTAAATTAAATGCACTGACCAATATATATTAAATGCTTTATAGAGATTTTTTTTTTTTTTTTACAAACAGATATGACTGTTATGGAGATTTCAGAATTAGTGTATCGCGTATAAGTTGTTACATTTTTAACCACATTCTTTGGATACATCTTGTAATAATATTTCCTAGGTTGTAATTTCTATATCTTCCTGTTTACTTATAAATCATTTGATAATAAGGAATTATTGTAATGTTGCAATTTTGAAATACTTGTCGAATTTCCCTTATCCGCTGTAACTTTTCTCATGCTTATTTTTTCCATTCTCACATCTTTGTACACCCAATGGAACAGTATGATGATTTTTTTGCCATTATTTTTAATAATTAATAAATATGTAATATAAAAATAAATACCTGTCTACGTATAAAAAAAATGATTCATTCGTTCATCTACAAGTTGATTTTACCCATTAAATCGATTGAAATAACAACAATTCTATAAAAATATACTGGATATTAATTATTTTAGCCTTGCAAGCATACGTTTTTTTTTTTTTTTTTTTTTTGAATATTTATTAAGTTTGATTACTGCCAACTATTGACTTTTTAGATTTATTTTAGAAAGTTAATATTTTTATATTTAAAAAGGAATGATATAGTTACATCATATAGAGACTTTTTCAGTTTATATATATAATATATTTTATGATTTATCATTATTTTGATTAAATGAATATATAAAAGTTGTTTGCTTCATGTTTTGTAATTAGTTTATTGATCATTGAAATAAGAATATTATCCATCTAAATTATTTAGAAATAAATCTTTAGGAGTAAATAGAGTACTACGTATACGATTTTTTAAAACCTTTATTTTAAATCGATTGAAAGTATTTTATTAACATAATATAGCCATTCGTTGATTTTTCTTCATTTGAAAATACATTTCTATTTTTTTGTATCACTTTTACTATACAAGGCAAAACAAATATTAAAAGTTTGCTAGCTTAATTGATACATATGTATATACATCTCAGGTTCTTAATTTAAAATGTAGATTATAAATTCAGTTTTAATATGTTTACTCTCTTCTTTAACTTCAATCATTATGAAAAAAAAATCTATCAACTTCGTTATCTTGCTATTTTTTTTTTTTTTTTTTACTATTCTGCTCTTATTCTTGTCTGCTTCCTCTGTTACTAAATCTCCTGATTTATAAAAATATATGTAAGATAACGTATACAACTTTATATTTACACAAATGGCTATTTCTGTAATTGATGATCAAAGTACTATTTTTTTTATTATTTTATATAATTTATGATTTTGTTTTAATGTATTTTTTTATAATTTTGTTATGATATTTTCTTTAATAAATTTAAAAATTCTTACAAAGTTTGCGATCGGCTCGATAGATACCCTTTGGGACTCAGCTCTATAATTGAGCAAAATTCAGTCAGAAGGTTACCCACCACCCGAGAATTAAAAAATTGGAGCTGGATTTTTTTATAAAAAAGAAAAAGGTCCATGTTCATTTTATTTAAATAATAAACTGACTATACTATACACATATGTGTATATAAATATCTTTTTTTAAAATCAACTTTTTGTTTTATTTTTTTTATTACAATGAATGCAAAAACAATAATAAAGAAAACGAGCAAAAAAAAACAAATAAAAATAATAAAAATATGATCCTTTTTTCTCTTTTTTATGAACCAAAAGCATCTTTTCTTATATCAAACAATCTCCCCATATCTTTTCCATTTCTAATCAATCGAATACTTTTAAAAGCGTTTCCATTTGGTCTTTTATCTCGAGCTACTTTACCATGATGATCCAAAATTTTTGTCTCTAATGCGGTAGGAGTTTCAAAATCTTCAAATAATTGATCATCCATCGTAATTGATAAACCTAAAGTCCCATCTGCTTTAACAACCTATTTATAAAATAATTATAATGACAAATAAATAAATAAATACAGGATTTGTTTTTTTTTTTTTTCTCCTTCTCTTTTAATTATAAATTTATTTATTTTATTAACTATTATATCTATTTATATATCACTTACTTTCATTGATTTTGATACGATCACTTTACATGCACTAAAGTTTCTTTTATAAACAATAACATCATTTACCCTAATTAACCCTTTTCTACACATATCTTTTAAAGTTATACTCTTGGAATCACTACATATTAATAAGAAAATAATTAAGTAAATAAATAAAAAATAAATGTTTACGTTTTATTTCCAACATAAAACATTAAAGATATTTGATCTCTTGATCATTTATTTTTATTTATTTTTTTCTTACCCAGCTACATTATGCATTTTTTCTCGATCAGAAATTTCACCCCAATATAATTCAAAAGCATCGTCCTGTTAAAACAAAATTAAATAAAAAAAAAAACATATAATTAGAATATATATGTATAAGATTGTTCTCGATGATTCTCAATATATATATATCTATTGTACCTTAAATGGAGAAGTTGACATAGTTTGAGGATGTTGCAAAGTTGGAGATTCTTTTTGCTTTGGATCTAATTCACCCGAAGCAAGCATAGTCTGCCAATCATGAAACCCTGACCAAAAAATAGGGTTTTCGTTTCTTGAAAAAAAAGAAGGGTGAAGCGATGTAGTTGTAGTTTCTTCTAATGGTAAAGATGTAGATGAAGAACAGGAGGATGATCCATTGCTTATATCATGTATAATATCAGGCGCTGGTAATAATTTCAGTAATTCATTTCGTTTTTCTATTGATAATTGTTGAAAATTATCCATATTAAATATTGTCTAATCAAATAGAAAAAAGTTACCCCATAATGGGAAAAAAAGAAGGGAAAAAAATAAAAATAAATGATCAAAAAAAAAAATACGTAACACACACCGGCAAACTCATATATATAAATATATAATAATAATAATAATAATAATGATAATAAAAATAATAAAAATAAACTTACTTCAAGATCCACAGTTGCTAAAGGACTAGCTGAATTGGTTGATAAATAAGGAATAGAATATTCATCTTGTTTAAATCGTTTATATGAATAGTTTGTTTGTGAATCCATACCTTCTAACTCTGGTGAACGAATTAATAATCTGTTTGTATCTGCAGTTACATCTTCATATTGAATATCAGTAAATTCCCTTTTACATAATGGTGAATATAATAAGTCATCACTATATGGATCATACATGGCGTATAATAACAAAAATAAATATTAAGTATATATAGTATATATTATAGTATATTATATATATTTATATATATATATATATATTATGGTTGAAATAAATAAATAATAATAATAATAAATAACGAAACAAGGGGCAAAAAAATAAATATATACAAAAAGTGAAAGAGAGAGAAAAAAAAATATTATGATAGGAGAAATTTTCTTTTTTTTTTTACAACCTAACTCAATTTTTTTTTTTTTTTTTGTATTTGTACATGTGATCCATTTTTTATATAATTGCTGTTTTTTTATATTATATATATATGTATATATATATATGTATATAAATATAAACACATAGTTTTATAAATAATAAACAAATATGATCAAAAAATAATAAAAGAGAAAACGGCGTTTTAAATATTTTTGCATTAATATATATACCGTTTTAATATAAATACATATAAAAAATGTTTTATCTTTATTATTCTTATCCTTTCTTTTATACTTTACTAATATATTATTCTTTATTAGTATTATTATTATTATTATTATTATATATAAAAAAGCTACGGTAAGATACTTTATTTTTTTTAAAAAAAAAAAAGGAACGCGTCAAGCAAAAAAAACAAATAGCGCGCTGCGTTTAAATTTTTTTGAAGTATCAATTTTTTTTTTTCCTTTTTTTCACTTTTTTCATTTTATTAAATTCATATTTCATACATTTATATATGTTAAACTTGATTGAAAATAGCATTGCTGCTGGTACTATTGATTTATTACTTGAAGGAAAAACATATGATTCAAACAAGAATGGCACTTGGATACCATTTAATACAAAAGAATGGCCAATACATCCTATAGAACAAAAAAAGACAAATCTCCTTAGACGTTTACAATTAGATAATAAAATCTATACTACCTGTTGTCAATTCTTAACAATTACAACAAAGAATTTTATTCGTATTCGTATTTATTTACCTTTATTATCAAATCAAAACATTAAGGAATCTTTTCTTAAAATGCCTGGTAAAGATTCTTTATTAGATCTTTTAGTATGGGTGGATAGAAATATCGATGTCTATATCGGGAAACAAATAAATATGAATACTACTCCTACTATTCCTGTATACTCTTCCTCTCCAGTAAACTAATAATAAAATGAAATATATATATATATGTATGTATGTATGTATGTATATAATGTGTAATAAAAGTATTAATTCATGTA
Source organism: Cunninghamella blakesleeana (assembly GCA_017871115.1). Taxonomy (NCBI): domain Eukaryota; kingdom Fungi; phylum Mucoromycota; class Mucoromycetes; order Mucorales; family Cunninghamellaceae; genus Cunninghamella; species Cunninghamella blakesleeana. The sequence continues at coordinate 1,262,618 of JAFCIZ010000004.1, read as the reverse complement.
CCTTTTATCTTTTTAAAAAAAAATTATAATAAATAGATACAAAAATCATTATTAGATATATTTATTCAAATGCCTTCTCCAAAACAGAGAGAACTTGAAAATGTTAACCCAATAGCTCAAGAAATATTAAATAATATCATGAACAAAAACTATCTTATGGGTATGAAAACACAATTATATCACTATCAAAAGGTAATTATATAACTTTTATTGCTATGCTATTAAAAAAATAAAATTAAAAGAAGAAAAAAATGAGAGACGTTTGTTATTTTTATTACTATTGTAGTTGCTCAACCTCTTCTTATGTGTATATATAGGCATCATTATGGAAATTAGTACAACGTGAATTAGCACCACAAAAATATATGCCTCCAATTATGATAGAATTGATCTCGGTGGACAATACTAAATATTATATAAATCAAATAACAAATGATTGTGTAGTAGATAAGCCAATGATAGATGATGTGTGTGGCGGAGTCATATGTGAAGATATGGTAAATATAAGAAGAAAAAGAAAAATGGGACTGTTTACATACGTATGTATATAACACAATTTTATATTAATTATACATACGGGTATGCTATTTATTGGTTTTTTGTGATAGGGTACAGGAAAAACCTGCGTATGCCTTTCTGCTATAATGGTGACAAAACAAATACTTAAAACTATTGAAAATGTTGAATTAAAGACAGATATGATAAATCAATACCAAGATCAAGCACTATCAAATAAAATTAAATCTCTAAAGACTATAGCCACAGAACAAATGCTTTTGCAACGAATTCCTTGGAAAAATCATAAACATAATATACCAGAGGATGTTCATGTACAACTAGAAAAATACCCACCCTATTATGAATGGCAAGAACAGGAAACTTCTTTTCCTCTTATTAAACGCCAGCATCGCGGTTCTTTAAAAATAACAACGTTAAAAATATATCCTTCTAGTGCTACTTTGGTTATAGGTAATCATCTTGATATTTTATTATTTATTTTTTTAAAAAAATTAATAACAAAAAGCAATTGCTTAAATTCATATATTAACTTGTTAAATTTTTATTTATTTATTTATTTATATATTTTAAAAAAATTATAGTACCTGATAATCTGGTTGCACAGTAAGTAAGCAAATATTTTTTAAATGTATACGACTAGTATTATATGATTAAACTGAAATATTATTACTATTACTATTATTATTATTATTATTATATTATATTTTTTAATATATAGATGGATTGGAGAAATTTATAAGGTAATTATATATTTATGATAATATATATATATATATATAGAAATGAAAAAAAAAATCATGTTTTAATATACAAATTATTGTTATTATCATCATATATTGTAGCATATCATGGATGATCAAATAGATTTTATAGTATTAGATGATAACAAAAAAAGTATTCCACATCCAACTCTTTTGGTTCATTCTGATCTTATTCTCATCAGCCAAAGCCGATTCTCTTATGAATATTCCTATGGTGGTTTAGAATTTCAAGGTATATATTAAAAATGAAAATCAAAAAAATTGCCATATTTTTTTTTCTTCATTATTAATTTTATATGATCAATTAATTAATTGTATAGGCATACCTAGACAATGTGATTGTGCCTATATTGATAATATCCTAGTGAAAAATCCTCTATGTCAAGCTATTCATCCTAAACCAAAATATATCTCACCATTATTACAAGTGCACTGGAAAAGGGTCATTGTGGGTGCGTTTGGTTATTTTTTTATTTTATAAAAATTTGGTTGAATCTTATTTTTATTTTTATTTTTTAAAAAGTGAATGACTGATCCATTCCGATTTTTATAATGCTTTTAATAGATGAAGGGCATTCTCTCTCTTCAAGAAATTCTAGGCATAGTAGTCTGGCAGCAAAACTATTTTCCTGCTGGTTCTGGGTATGTACTGGTACACCTTCTTCCAATTTAACTGAAGTAGCAATTTCACGGTCAAATCAAGAAGAATTGGATGAAGATTTGGCAAAGTAAATTTATAAAATATCATTATTAATAATAACAATAATAATAATAGTAAAGAAAGAATATTATTATTTATTGATGTATTTCTACTTAAATTTCTTTTATTTGATTTGATCTACTCTTCATATAGATTAGGTATAATCTTTGGCGAAATTCTAAAATTACCACCATTCAATCATTATAAATACCTCTGGAATCGTCTTATCGTAAAACCATTTATGAAACAACAACCATGGTCAGTTTATAATCTCGATAACCTAATGTGTAGATTAATGATACGAAATCAAAAAAAGGATATAGAAAATGATGTCACCTTGCCTCCATTATATACTCAAACAGTTCTTTTGGATTTTGATTACTATCAATGGCTAGTAAGTCGTAATAAAAAATATGTATAATAATATACAATAAATATTGTAATTTACTGTATATTTATTTATTTTTATATGCTATACTATGTTTCCTTCCCCTCTTCTTCATTTCCTTTATCTTTTTTTCTTCCTTTAACAGGCTCATAATTGTCAAATCTCTTTAATCAGTTTAAATGCTATATTATCAAAAAGGGAAGGACCAGATTATTTATTTAGTAAAAACAATGTTAAATCACTTCGTGAAACAGTATCCAATATGAGACAAAGGTAATTTTTTACATATTTCAATTATTCAAATAGAAATAAATATAAAAATAAAATAAAGTATATGTAAATATAATATAAATATCTAATTGATAAAATCAATTAAAAATTATACTTTATATATATTGCTATTTAATAATAATAGCTGTACATGGCATTCCATTGATATCCCATCTTTAAAATCATCCTATTCAAATTGTGTTGAAAAATTAAAACAAGTAGACGAAGGCAAGGAGAGTTATGGAGCTGAAGATGAACTTGGATTAAGGCAAATTAAAGATTTATTTGAAATGGCGTTAAATGACACTGTATTTATGAATATGATGACGAAGCATGAAGTATCGTTTGTAGTCCAAGGTTTACCAAAATTATTCAGGGAACATTGGGGTTGGTCCCAAGGTGACCATGGTGCCTATCTTCCTATATGGGATGATGGTAATGACCATAGTAATAAAAACAGTCATACTATCCAAAATCCTTGGAATGACCACTGTATTATTAGCGGGGATATACTTGTAGATTTAGTTCATTATTTAACAGATAGTAAAATGCAAGACAATAGCATGGGAATCTATGTTTATGATAGTGAATCCAATATCATTGAAAGTACCGAGCTGTACGAAAAATCAAAACAATCTATAGAGAAGATAATGACAAAAGGAAATAATAGTAAGGAAAAGAAGCAAAAGGCAACAAAACAATGGGAACGCATCGCATCAAATATCATACGTAAAAAAATCTATCAATTAGTGCATGAAAAGGGCGGCTTATCGTCGTCGTCGTCGTCATCATCGTCATCTATTAACGTCACCGAAACATTAAATATATCACTGGATCAACTGGAGATGAATAAAGAAGAAATGGATTATGTACGTGAAGAATTGAACGATGTCACTGGGATGACTTTTTATACCCGTAATGTATTTAAAGAAGTTCAGGTTCTATGTAGTAGCAGCAGTAAAATCAACTATCTTGTAGATCAAATTCTTACCTACCATTCAAACGAAAAATGTATCATTTTTTCTCAATACTATAATGAAATGCAGGAAATTTATTTGGCTTTAAAATTAGTAAAAGTGAGAACTCTCATGTATTTAGAATCTTCTATGGTACGTAATTATATTATATATTTATTTGTATATTTATATAAAGAGTTCTCTATGAATATTATTTTTATAATATAATCTTCTTTTTTTACGATAGACAAACAATCAACGATCGCAAACAATTATAACCTTTAATACTTCGGAAAATGCAAATGTAATGATTATGGCCGTGCAAAAAGCTGCTTATGGGATTGATCTATCCTCCGCAACACGTGTTTATTTTGTTAGTCCTGTCTGGCAATCGGCAATGGAACAACAAGCTATCAAACGTGCTCATCGTATTGGGCAAAAAAACCCTGTTTATGTAGAAATATTAGTCATTAGAAACTCAATTGAAGATGCGTTATTAAAAAGAAGAGACACAATTACAGGTAATTAAAAATAAATAAATTAATGTAAAAATAATATTATTAATAATAATAATAATTACACTGATGTTTATTCATTTATTACTGCTTTATTTTATTTTTCATTAGAACATCATGATAATACAAAAGCTGATTTTTATAACGATAAAAGACTTCAAAATATATTAAATCATGCCAACTTTGTACCAAAACCCAATCATATTATTCAATTAAAAAATAAGAAATATCAACAAAAGATAATTAAATTGAATAAACCTATAAGTGTCATTTCACAACCTATGAAAAGATCTGTTATCGACCTCACAGCTATTGATGATAACGATAAGGATGATACACCAAAGAAAAAGAAGAAAATATCAAAAGTAACTTTTCAGTAAATAACATCAACCTATCTATCCATATAACTATCGAGTATTTTGGTTTTATTTATTCCATCTTATTTTGATCACTCTTGTATTATATAATATATATATATATATATTATATTTGTGTGTATTACTAAATCAAAAATATAATATGTATTATATTCTATGTAACAAAAATAAAAATAAGTAATTAAAAATTTATATATTTGAAATAAACAGCTTATATTCGATAAAATAACAAAAAGTAAGAAAGAAATATAGGGTTAGTGTAGGAATTTAACAAATGGGAGTAATAAACAGTTAACCACTTTCTATATATATTTTTTAAAAAAATTATAATCTTTTGTTTATAAGCTATTTATTCACAAAAAAAAATATATAGACAATAATTTAACCCTACTATTTTTATTTTGTTTATCCTTATTGAAATAATAACCACACTCATTAGCGATAAAAAAGACAAACCCAAATGATCTGTAGGATGATCAAAACGAGGACACCATATATGCATGCATTTGGCTGCTTTAATTTTTAATTTCGACTACGATTATAAATACATTGTATATATTAGAAACTCTATCCATTATTGATTACAAATGTTGATAATATTCAAAAAAAAAAAAATTTTACAATTAGGCATATATTTGTATATCGTTGAGTGTAATATAAAATACCCCATTTGCTTTGGAATATACTTATGTATATAAAAAGAATCACTCGTATATTCTTGTGGTGATATATTCCCTTTATTACATTTCCTTTACTGATTATATTATTATTTCTACCGTTGCATTGATAGTGCATAGTTAAGCTTGCCGCTAATTGTGTTTGCTTTTTTTACTATCAATATTATTGCTGATTATTCAGGTATTATTACTTTTTTGTTAAGAACATTTTGGTAACCTATTACTCTTATTAATTATATATTCATATATATTCATACATTACATAATATTAATTCAGTTTGCAAATTTTTAAAAACCAATACTCATGTTTATCCCCTTCAATATCATAATAAAATATACATATAATTATGAACTGATAGATAAAAGGAAAATATGTTTTGATTGAATAAATGTACTATATGTCGAACTTTGTTTTTCGTAGATAAAAAATGCTAATACTTCAATAACCATCATGTTGATTGATTACCCATTTATTATTTATATTATTACCATAACCATTATATATATATATATCTTAAATAAGTTATCATGAAACATGCATAAATTAAAATAATAAAAGGGTATATGTTTTATTAGCGGAAGATATTAAAGATGGCATTATTTTATTTTTTTAGGCAGTCGAAAAACCAAAAAAAATCCGGTGACGGGATTTAAATTTTTTAGAGCCAAAATATCCAACAGCTATCAAAATTAAATGTTCTTTCTTTTTTCCAGTTCTCAATATGGTAAAGACATACACAGCAATGCAACTTCAATGAAATCATCAATCATCCATCCGTTATCCAATTCAATACTATATTAATCTATCAAACTATATACATCCTTTAAAATTATATATCTTTTTTTTTAAAAAAAAAAACATGAGTAATCACTATTCATTTTATTTTTATAATATATATAATATACATATATCTGTATAAATATACATATATAAATATAAACATACAATCAGTAAATGGAATTATTTATATATCAGTAAATAGTACATATCACCTTTATCAATAATTTTAAATATACACTTAACCGGGATTGGATTTTATTGATGATTTCTTAAAGAATTTGCATAAATATAATATATATATATATATATATATATATATGACTTTATTAATACTTTTATATAAAATACATATTACTCCCATTTTATTATAAAAAATAGACTTGCAAGAGAAGAAATAACGGACGTAATAAACACGGTCGTGGTCACAACAAGTTTGTTCGTTGTATCAACTGTTACAGATGTTGTCCTAAGGTAAATATATTATATAATAAAGAATAGTGAACACAACAATAAATAATAAAAAATGGGGATATATATACTAATACTGATGAATAATATAAATAAATTAGGACAAGGCTATCAAGAGATTCACCATCCGTAACATGGTTGAAGCCGCTGCTGTTCGTGATCTTCAAGAAGCTTCCGTTTATGAAGAATACACCATCCCCAAGTTATACGTTAAATTACATTACTGTGTATCTTGTGCTATTCATGCTCGTGTTGTCCGTGTACGTTCCGTAGTTGATCGTCGTAATCGTGCTCCTCCCAGATTCAGATTCCAAAAACAAGCTGCTAAATAAATAATTTTTTTTTTATTATTATTAAAAAAAAATGCATAAATCTATTTATTCATTTGATACAGTTAAATAAAAACCAAAAAAGAATAAAAAATGATCATCCAACTTTTGTAAATTCATAGATAAAAAAAAAAAAAAAAGCAAGGTATTTTTTTAAAAAAAGGAGAAAAATAATATTCGTAGATATAAAAAGGTGCCTGATTTTTTTAATCGGTTTTAAGTTCCGTATTATTTTATGCTAACATTTTTTTAATTCATTATAAATATATCTATTTATTTGTCAATATTTCCTATTTTTATAAATTGAATTTAGCTATTAAAAATAATAGATAATTAAAGTAAAGGCCATAAAGATATATTCGCACTATATATGTATAAATATTAGCTGTTGGATGAACATTCATAATTAAAATAAAATAAAACAATTAACTATTATTTAAACGAAATGTAATAATTCATTTATAACCATTGGTGATGATTCTTGAGATAATATAATTTATGGAATATATTATTATATGTAAAAAATTATCTTATTTCAATAAAATATATGATTTTAAAAAAAATGTATAATATTTTATTTTATATAACGTTGGTAATATATTAGATAATAATTCGAATGTAAAGGTTCGTCTTGGTTATTACCTTTTTTTATTTTTTTTTAAAAAGATAATTTTTTTTGCGAGTTCAAAATTGATACAACCAGAAGTATCCAAATAAGTACAGCTTAATATCATTTTGATAAAAATGGATAGTTTATTTTGGTGTTTATAGTATGGTAACTGCTTCTAAATTCAGCTTGCTTAGTACCAGAAACGATTTTAGATACTAATTTACTTTCAAGTAAAGATTACCCAAAGTATACCTCCTCCCTAATGAACAGGATCCAAGTCAAATTACGATTAATATTTTTTCATTTTTATTACCCTAAGTATAAATATTATAAAAAAAATTTAGGCTTAAATTTTGGATAATTTTTTTTTTGGACTTTTGGGCATAAACATATACATAAAAAACTACTCCAAGAGGTTTGCTTTTTCTGGGCAATGACCATACCGTTTTTTTAAATTATTAGTAAAAAAGCTAGTAAAAAATACAATATTTACATAATAAATACATCATTATTTAATTTTTGGTTATTTTATTTCTTACGCTTTATTTTAAGATAAAAACTCGTTTTTTAAAAAATTTATTAACTATAAATAAAAGAAATTTTTCGAAAATTTTTCAGTTTTCGCTTTTTCAAATAGATTTCTTAGAGCGAAAGCTAGTTTAAAAGTCGCTGGTTCGAGGCCCAGGTTTGGTGTTACTTGAACCAAAAAAAAGGTGGTGATGAACATTATAACATGGTCCGTGTTTAAGATGGCTTGTCCATATGCTTACACCATTTACATGTATACTGAACCTTATTTTTTTTTTTTTTTTTGTTAAGTAGGTTGCTGCATGTGTTGTGTGTGTTTTTGGTAAGAGTTATTTTTGTTAAAATAAAATAAGAGAGTTTGTATTTATATTAATTATAAATAAGATAATTCCAGTGAGCGCCAGTTGTTTTACAAGTAGAACGACTTAATATAATGTAAAAGAAAAAAAAAAAAAAGATAAAATAAAAATATTTAAAAAAATTCAAAAGTATATGCAAATGAATTTAAAAGTCAGAGAGTAGATTATTATATTGTTGTGTAAATTTTTGGTTGTTGTAAAAGTAGAATTTCCTTTTATAGTTTTGGAAAGTAGATAGTTTTATAGTTTAGTTTAGTTGTCAGTGAGCACCAGTATCTTGTTTTATAAGTAGATACAACTTAGTTTAGATTGATAGTTTAAAATAAAAATAAAATAATAAAATAAAATAAATTATATAATTGGATAAAGATCAACAATTATATAGACAAAGTAATAAAATTGAATTAAAATAAAATATAATATCGGATAAAGATCAACGATTATTATAATAATATAATATAAAGTAATATTGGATAGTAATCAACAATATTAATGTAAAATAAAAATAATCTTTAGCTAAAAAGATGAGTTAATAGACTTATTGGTTATAATATAAGTTCTTTTTATTAAAATTAACTAAATATTAACTGATTTTTCAAAAATAAAATAAAATCTCGCTCCTTTATATATAAAAATGATCTGAATTCAAACCCAGATTGGTAGGTAAGTTATAAAGACCATTATAACAAGGAGGAGTATAAATTGATAAAGTTATAAAAGATAAAATAAATAAATATATATATAATTATGAAATACTATTGGATAAAATATAAGGTTAATATTTATATATGCATATATTTATATATGCAAAAACACTTGTTTAAAAATATATTTAAAAATTATATTTTGGATTATTTAGGTATGGTAAGTTCAACCATACCATAACAATATAAAAAGAGTAATAATCAAATAAAGTAATAATAAAATTAATAAATAAAATATAAAAGTTTATATATGTTGTATATAAATAAAAAGAGATTTCACTTAAGAAATAAAATATATCTGTTATAGTAATAAAGTGATTTCAATTAAGAAATTAATATAAAAATAAAAATAAAAATAAAAATTGGTTTGGACAAATAAAATATTTATTATATAAAATATTATTTAAAAATTTGACAAAGTAAAAAAAACAAAAGAGAAAGAGAAATATTCTTTCCTATTTATATTAAAACAAAAAGTAAATTTTTTTAGGGAGAGTAAGAAGAAAAAGGTTGTAGAAATTTGGTTGTAGAACTTTGGTTGTGAAAAAAATAATAATTTAATCACCGCCAACTTCATCCGCTTGGACGACAGTAGACGTTTTTATTCCAATTATTATACTGTAAATATTATGAACTATTTAATCTTTTTATATAATAATAACTATTTTGTGCAATATATGTTATTTATATAGTTTTGTATTTTTAAAATAATACTATCTGATGAATTGATTTTATAGAATTGAATAGATTCAACATATCTTAATTAAATAAATATAATAATACTATTTCATTTTTAATGCTTTGGTATGTCTACCTTATAGATATTAGAAAACATAATCTGCGTAAAAAAGTAAATTTTTATTCTAATTTTTTTTAAATATATTATTACAGCATTTAGATAATGAAGGAATTGGGATAGTCATATGACATAATAAAAATAATTCTGAGTTTAAATTTAATAGTTATTTTTTTTCTTTTTTATTTTTATGAAAAAATGAATTTTTCTTACATATAAAATGTCAGATATTAAAAGAAGAAGGGAAGACGAAACAACTGTGGATATATTTAAATATGATAATAAGAAAGCTTACTCAGGATTAGATTATAAAAAAGTTTTAGAATATCTTGAAATTGAAAGTGACGAATTATTTTCAAAAGATGAAGATATTCCAATGAAAGATACTGATGATGAAGTTATTGGATATATATCTAAAAGTCTTATTATAGTAACTAAAGCTCAAGGGATTGTTAATGAAGGAAATGAAACTAAAAGGAAAGAATTTATTAGTACTATCATTAATAGTATTGTTGCGGAATATTATGATAAAAAAGTAAAAGTCTTAACAGAAGAATCAATTGAAGGTGAAGATGTTAAAGGACCTGTTGAATATGTTATAGTTCATAAAAAATATATTTTAATTATTATTGAAGCTAAAAAGGATGATTTTGAACAAGGTAGAGCACAATTGCTTATGCAGTTATATAATGCTTACATTAAAAATATTAAAAATGGTGCACCATATAATCACACAGTGTATGGTATTGTAACAACAGGTTATTCATGGGAATTTATTTGGTGTAAAGGAAATAGCAATATAAATAGTATTCAAGATGTTAAATCAAATATTATATGGAATTATAAACAACAAATACACCCAATTGAAATGAATTTGAAAAAGGAAAAAGAACAATGGAAAGAAAGGGTATCTCCACTTGTAAAAAAATTAAATTATATGATTGACTACTCGCTAAATCAATTTACTAAAAATAATTAACTACCAAGTTTTAATTATTATCATATCAATTTAAATAATATACAATAAAAACCATAATTTAAAATAATACTATCTGATGAATTGATTTTATAGAATTGAATAGATTCAACATATCTTAATTAAATAAATATAATAATACTATTTCATTTTTAATGCTTTGGTATGTCTACCTTTACTAAAGCTTCAGTGAGCACTAGTTCCAGGTTTATAAGTGGGACGAGTTAGAATAAAAAAATAAAAATAAAAAAAATAAATATGATAAAATAAGCAGGACTAAAGTGAAAATTTAATAACCGCAAAATAAAATAGAGAGATAATATAAAGATTTAATATGATTTAAATCAGAATTATTTAAAAGTATTTAACTATATAAAATAAAATAGAATAAACATTTTTTTGATCCCATTAAAGAAATACTAATAAATAAGTTCAATGCACAGTAATGCTTTATATTTACGAAATAGCATATTAAAAATAAATATTATTTTGAAGCTAATTTTTTATATTGTATATGGTCTTTTTTATATATTATTTGATAATGAATTGGTTAAAGCTAAATTAGGAGGATGAACAAACTGTGTAATATCAATAAGAAAATGCAATAACCATCAATCAAGTTCTGTAGCAAAAAATTAACTTTTCAATGTCAATTTTTAATTTATTTATTTATTTATTTTTCTCTATTTTTTTTAATAAAAATATATCCAATAGGCTTAAATTTTGAATCGGTTATGGTAGGCTACAAAATACAGCAGATATATTGCAACGGTAATAGATAATAATAGAATCAAGAGATCTCATTTTAAAAAAAAACATAGACCATCTGTTATTAAATTGACAGGTACTCTGATTGCCCCATGAGCAATTATATCATTTATATTACTTTCCAACAGAAAGAATAAAACATTGATTATTATATTTTTCTATGGCAGATGCAAAACCTCAGGAATATCATGAAAAGAAAAAACAATATGGCTTGCGGTAAGGAGAGCTATTCTTTTTTACCTTGTTGTATAGAAGAAGGAGGATGGTGTTTATTTCCGCTTATTAGACATACTATTTGTTATTTATTTTCTTAAATTCTTGACCGGCCGTCATTGTACAAATTTCATCACTATTTTTTATATTAAACGGTTAGGTATTATAATTAAGTAACCACAATCACAATCTACTTGGATAAATAAATATAAGGCAAAGTGGCTCAACAATCGTCTAACTAAGATTTATCCCGAACTACAGAACTGAGTCCTACAGCGAATCTATGGCATAATCACAAATCTTGTGTGAATGTCTAAATTGATCAAAAAAAATATATTAAATTTTATAAAATATTGTAAAAATGTGCATAACATAACAAAATTATAAATTGATGAATTATTCTTATTATTACCATTATAATAATAATAATAATAGTAGTAGATCAAAGAAAGGAAAAGAAAAATAATAAATATAACGCTATTATGTTCTTTATAAATCTGTATATATATATATTAAAAATATAAAATACAGTTTTTATACACATTTCAATCCCCCCCTTTTTTTTTTCTCTTAAAATAAAAACAATATTAGTTATTATTCAAGTGTATATATGGAATACATCGTATGGATAATATAATATGATATATATGTATTGATTTGATAAATCTTTTTATTAGTTATTAAAATATTCAATAGTTGGATTATTTTTCACTTTAATTATTGATATTGAACTTGTAAAAAGAATTAGTCACCTGTGTTGATTTTGTTTTTTTGTTTTTATTTTCTATTATGTTCTGTATATTCAGCCATATTGAGTTGTTTTATTATTGAATATAAAGAAAATGTTAAACCCGTTTTATTTTTTATTTTATTTTATTTTAATTGTTGAATTTGATCACCTATATCGAATTACACATATCGATAGATTGTGTTTTTTATTCTATATGAAGTTATTATTTTTATTTATTTTATTAGCACTCCTGAACCTAATCTTCTCAATACGAAGCACCGCGCATACTATGATAGTAAATATTATTAATAATTATATTTGAAAGAAATTAAAAATGAGAATGGAAATGTATATCACATTATATATTTTGATTTACATGTATTATTATATGAAATAATAATAAAGGTTTACATAAATACACATTAAAATAAAAAATACTCAATTAGGAAATCGGGGATTCAACGGCCCTTATAATTTTTTTTCTCCAACCTTTAGTTTCACCTTCATTCTCTTTTTCTTATATTTCTTGCCCTTTTTTTTCTTTCTCATTTTTTAATCCTTTGCCTTTCTTTCTATTTCCTTTTTAATTTTTTAAATTATATTATTTAAATAATGAAAAGAACATCGCGGCAAGCTACAAATAGTAAAAATTCCCTAAAGAATGCAACAAAGCCTGATACAAAAGTGCAAGACCAAAATGAAAATCAAGGACAAACAAAAAAGAGATTAGGGGAAAATATGCGTAATACAAGGTAGGATTAAAAAAATATACATATACATATATATAATAGAAGTAAAAAGTAGTTCATAATCATTAACTAATATTAAGAGCATTATCTACTATAGGCAATCATATAAACACTGGACATTAGATGACTTTGAAATAGGAAGAGAGTTAGGACATGGTAATTTTGGACATGTTTATCTTGCAAGGGAAAAACAAAGTGGATATATTATAGCACTTAAAGTATTATATAAAAAGGAAATTGTAACAAACGGGGTAGAAAGGCAGTTAAGGCGTGAGGTAGAAATACAAGGATCTTTAAGGTATATATATATATATATATATATATGTATTCATACATACTAGATAACATTACTGATTTTTTTTGTTTTATAATTATTAATTTATTATCGTTATTTTAAAAAAGGCACCCAAACATACTACGTTTATATGGGTTTTTTCATGATGAAACAAGAGTGTTTTTAATATTAGAATATGCTGCTAAAGGGGAATTATATGAAGAATTACAAAGGAAAAAAAGATTTATGGAATCTGTTGCTGCAAAGGTATATATATATATATATATATATATATATATAATAAGCAAAAGAAAAAAAAAGATGTCTATAAATATTTACTTACTGATTTAATTATAATTTTAACTTTAATTTTAACCTATCCTTTTTTTTTTTTTTTTTTTTTAAAAAAAATAAACAGTATGTAGCACAATTAGCAAATGCATTATTATATTTACATCACAGGCGAGTCATACACCGAGATATCAAACCAGAAAATTTATTATTGGGACTAAATGGAGAACTTAAAATTGGTGATTTTGGATGGTCAGTGAAAACGGATATCGCAGAGTAAGTAAAATTATGAACAAAAAAATAACCTTGTATATTAAAAAAATGAAAAATGAAATGTATGTATCATAATATTCATCATTATCAATAATATATACATATATATTTATTTATAATAGAACCCGCCGAAGTACATTATGTGGAACTTTAGATTATTTACCTCCAGAAATGATTGAAGGTAAAAATCATGATGTAAATGCAGATATATGGTCACTTGGTGTATTACTCTATGAGATGATATGTGGTAAACCACCTTTTGAAGATGCTGAAGGATATAAAGAAACTTATAGAAAAATAGTAACAGTTGAAATATCATACCCCGATTTCGTTAGCAAAGAGGCAAGAGATCTTATACAAAAGGTTAGTTTACTCTATAAATAATTATAATATTTTTAGATTTAATTATTTATTGATATATAACTCTCTTTTTCTTTTTCTTTTTCTTTCTTTTTTAGTTACTTCAATACAAATCTGTTAATAGAATTCCTCTAAGAGAAGTATTAGAACACCCGTTCATTAAAAAGTACCAACACCTTAGTAATAAATAGTGTCATGTAAATAAATATTAGTTTTTTAAAAAAATCCTGCAGTGAGTTTTTTTGTACTCAGATTTGGGTTAAAAACATTCGTTGTTATTTTTTCTCCTTCTTTTCGCTCTTTTTTTCTTTTTTCTTTTTTTGCTTTACCTACTATAAATTTATATTTAATAGAGTAATCTAACTTGCTTATTTATTTGTTTTTGTAAAATAAATTATCTATATATATATTAATTTAATAATATTATATAAAAAGAAATCTCCCAATAGAAAACACTTGACAAAAAAATGGCTACTGGCAATACTACACAATTTCGTTCCCAAGAATTAACATCTGCTGCTGATGAACTAGAGATTTATGACTTTGCAACTTTACGCGATGAGCTTGGTCTTGAAAATGATAATGAGGATCACACTCAAGATTTAGATAGTAATCAATATATAATAGAAGAGGAAGAGTACGAAAATAATGATTTTTTTGAGGAAACTGATGAAGTTATTGGTAAATTATGAATAATAAATATTGAGTATTAAATAAAAATAAACAACTGTAACAACAATAACAATAAAAATATTCCTTTATTATTAATATTATTTAATTTAATATATATGTATATATAGAATTCGATTTTGCTCAAGAAATTGAAAAAGTTCAACCATCTAACTTTGAAGAAGAGGCTTTTGGCGTAAGACGACCAGTGGAACAAATAAAAGGTAAATTTTATAAATATAAAAAGGAGAAATATGTATATATTTATGTGTACATGAGATTATGTTTGTTTTTATGTTTCATTAATAAATGTATACTTTATATGGGTACATACTAGGTAAAGGTAAAGCTGCTGTTCAATCATCTCTTTTTACAAAAAATCCACTTGCCAAAAAACAAATCACGAATAATAAAGGGGTAAAATAGTATATTATATATATATAAAATCAAAGTTGATTCTCCTCTGCTAAATTATATTAATATGAATATTGTTTTGATTTTTTATATAGAATAAAAATGTGAATATAAATGCTTATCAGCCGGCCCCAATCGTTAATGAAATAACACCAGGTAAATTAAACGTACATATACATTCAATATAAGGAAAAATAATAAAAAAACGTGATTAATGTTGAAAGGGGAATTAAATTACTATTTTTTTTATCTTATTTTATTAATCAAATCAGGGATCTCTTTTGCAGCTGCTTTAAATGGAATTAAGAAAAATAAAACGAATAAAACCAATCAAGAGCAACAAAAAGCAGATGAATATAATGAAATTGAAGTTGAAGCAATAAAAGAGCATAAAACAGAACCTCAACCATCATCACTGTCCCCGCCATCAAATGATACTATACAACTTGTACAAAAGCAGTCCGATGAACCAGTCCAACATGACGATGTTAAATTACCATCGTCAACAACAACATCTAATCCAAAAACACTTGAGGAAATTGAATCACAACTACGACCTTCACATCAAAACAATCATAATCAACCTAACCCTCTTGTACAAACTAATAATAATGCAGCCAATGGTGGAAATAATCTTCTTCATGTACTTTTACCTGGCCTCTCTTCAAACTCTCAACAAACAGAACAAGTACCAGTTGCTCATCCTCAATCAAGTGTACCATTTGATATTAATACATTTTTCAGAAATCATCAACAACAGGAAATCATAATGCATCAGCAAAGTCATTTTCATTCTCATCCAAATATATCAACTATCAATAGAGATTTGGTTCAAAAACCTAATTTAACTCTGGAACAAGAATTAAAACAAGACAAAGAAGATAGTGCAAATGTAATGTATTTATTTATTTCTCTTTCTTTTTAAAAAAAGTTTTATAAACATACTACGTATATATATAAATTTATTAACTTGGTCATTCTTTCCTCTTCTTTATATTATTATATATAATTTAAATTGTATGCTTGATATAATCTGGTTTACTTTATAGGATGTCTCACCCGAACATTCAACTAATGACATTAATCATGATACCACTGAACATAAGCGTGTGCTAAAAATAGTCGATGAATTGTATTCATTATTACTGGAATTAGAACAAATACACAGAAATAGAGATCAAATGGAACAAAGCAAATTTTCAACTTTGGTTACTGAAAAGGTAGATTCTATTTGGAAGATATTTAATATTGAAGAGTAAGTAATTTTTTCAAATAATCATCATCATCATAGATATATAAAATTAAAAAATAAAATAAAATAGTATATATAACGAGTGTATTCATTTTTTTTCTTTCTATCCTCTCCCTCTTTTATATATAT
This sequence comes from Cunninghamella blakesleeana, assembly GCA_017871115.1. Classification (NCBI taxonomy): domain Eukaryota; kingdom Fungi; phylum Mucoromycota; class Mucoromycetes; order Mucorales; family Cunninghamellaceae; genus Cunninghamella; species Cunninghamella blakesleeana. Next base: position 1,245,782 of record JAFCIZ010000004.1, on the reverse strand, counting down.
ACACATACACATACGTATACATATATATTGTAGTTCAAGTAATGTTGTATCTATATTATCAGTATCTAAAGGTCAAATGTTAATATCTCGAGTGTTACCATATATATCTGATTATCAACAAAACGGTTTAATGTCAGTTATTGCCTCTCATATAGCTGACCTGCCTTTCAGACCTTCTGAATTAGAAGTGAATAAAAAAGATTTGGTGGATTATAAGGAAAAATTAGAATTACGGTTATCCTTTTTAATGCGACATGTCAGTGCTTTTTTAATTCAATCATCCCTCGCCTATATCATTGATGCATTATCCTATACAGCAAATCATTCTAATTTCAATTGCCTTATTGCCTCAATGGTAAAGTATATAAATATAAATATAAATAGATATTTAAAAAAGGGAATATAGCTGTGGAGAAAAAAGTTGGCATTTATTTAAATTGATTCAATAATTTTTTTTAAATAATAAATAAAATAAAAAGTCTGGACAAGGATATTTAGGTAATTTATTATCAAATGGTCTTTCTAAAGCAGAAAATCAACAGATGAATGAAGAAGAATCAAAGAAATATAGATTGGCAATTGACCAAATATTCAACAAATTCATGGATAATGTGCCTTTACTGGTTACTATGGCAACTATTGAAAACACTTCGCTCTGGATTTTATTAAATTCGTTGGCAACAAGTTGTAATCAAAATCAATTCAAGAAACTTATGAATGAATTTAGGTAAATTAAAAAATGATCACATACGTACATATTTATATACATATGTGTATTTATGTATTTAGAGTAGTATTTAATGCCGTTTTATTTTTATTTTTTAATTTTGCCCACGTAGAGGTATCATCTTAATGACTTTGAACAATATTGAGTGTATGAAGAGAAGCTATCAAAACATTAGTTTTTCAGCAAAATTAACTTATCCTATACTTGTGAAGTTAAATGAAACCATTAGCATGCATGAATTATAAATGACAAATTGACAGCTCTGCTTTTTTTATTTTTTATTTTTTTGTACATTTATTTATTTTCTAGATACACGTTTTATATTATTTTTACTTTCTTTTTTAATCATATACACAAAATATACAAATACGTCAAGATATTTTTTTAATTTAATTTATAAATCTAAGATTCTTTTTTTATTTTTTTTAATTTATTAATTGATGTGTAATCCTATGTTCTTCTTTTTTTCTACTTGCCTTTATATCGAAGACACCAAAAATAAATAAAAGTATATAGAAAAATAGTGGAGATAAAAAAAGCAAAATAATGTATAAAAAAATAAAACAAAGATTGAGAAGGGTTGATTCATCATATGAAAAGAGAGAAGAGATAGAGAGAGAGATAAAAAAAAAAGTTTTTAAATAATAGTAATAATGTGTATGTTGACGGATTAAATCATGAATGATTTTTTAATTTATTTGGGAGGACTAAAATGTAATATAATAGAAAAGGTATTATAATAAATAAGTTATAGAAAGAAAAAAAATAGATTATGATTAGATAACAATTTCACAATGTTGGTATTTATTGTTGTAATTTTTTTTGACCTTTTTTATACTTGTATATTTTATTTTTCAGATCAACTTACTTGTAAACAATCTTTCTAGACTTAATAGGAGCCCATTTGAAACGCTTAATCCAGAGAGATAAACCAATCAAACCAGTCAAGATAACAGTGGCCTTCATACCCATCTTCTTACGTTCATCATGTTCGGGTTCAGCAGCCCAGTTTAAGAAAGTAGAAACATCCTTGGCCATTTGAGAAGTAGTAGCGGGAGTACCATCTTCATATTCAACTAAACCATCGAATAAGACACGGGCCATAGCAATAGCACCACCAGGGAAGTAAGGGTTATAGTTCAAACCTTCACGAACTTCAACACCACCAGGAGGATCCATGTAACCAGTTAAAAGGGCGAATACGTAATCCTAAATTTATAAATAATAATAATAAAATAAGTATATATATTTATAATAATAATAATAATAATAATAATAATAATAATAATAATAATAATAATAATAATAAAATCATAATTATTTTTTCTTTTTTCTTTTTTTAAAAAAAACTTACAGCACCACCATGACGAGCCTTAGTCATTAAAGAAAGATCTGGGGGTAAGGCACCAGCATTAGCAGCACGAGCAGCTTCTTCATTAGGATAAGCTTTGGGGAAGTAATCAGAAGGCTATACATAATTAAATAAAATAAAATAAAATAAAAAATAAATATAATCAATATATGGCCATCATTTACTATCGTTATTATTTATATATACGTATATATATCCATGTTATTTAGATGATAGTGATAATATATATATATATATATATATATATTCTTTTTACCTTTCCTGGACGTTGGAACATTTCACCGTTTTCATCGGGACCATCAGTATATTCATATTCTTCAGCTAAAGCCTTAACTTCAGCTTCAGTGTGAGATACATCAATCAAGTTTCTCCAAGCGATACGATCCAAAGAGTGACAAGCGGAACAAACTTCCTTATAAACTTGGAAACCACGACGAATAGAAGCGTGGTCATAAGTACTTAAAGGACCATTGTGATACCAAGGATGTTCTGGTGGGTGAAGACCTTCATCGGCCATGTTAGCAGATACAACATTATCAACATACATATAAGCTAAAGCAGTAGAACCAACGATACCAGCAGTAACAGCAGCAAATTGTTTGGAGTTCTAATAATATAAACACATGGAAAAAAAGTTAAAAAAAGATATATACAAATAAATATATTTGGTAGGTTAATATATATTATTAAAAAAAATCCTAGTATATTATTCTAATATATCATGTATTAATATTTATTATATATATATATATATATATATATTTATCCTAAACTTACTTCTGTAGCTAAAGGCTTGGTGGAAGCAAAGCGAGCCTATAAAATAATAAAAATAATGTATTATTATTAGTATAAGGCAATAATAAAAAAGAGGATGATATATATATATATATTTGTTGATCCATATAAATAATAATAATATTGTCAAATAGTATATATATATATATATATATATATATATGTTGTTATTAATTGTTGAAGTTGTTATTAATGATAAGTTGTTTAATAATAATTATAAAACACGATGTTGTTTTTATAAACATATTATTATTATTATTATTTATAAATAAAAATAATCGTTTCTATTTTCTTTTCTAAAATAATAATAATCTATACAGTATTAAACTTACTTGAATGGTAGGTTTAACCAATCTTCTCGAAGCTTGAGTAGAGAATCGAGAGAACATGACTTTTTTTTATATTTATATATATGAAAGAGAGAGGGGGGAGAAATTAAAGGGTATGCTTAATGAAGCAATTGTAAAAAAAAAGTGTTCAAGAAAAAAAAAGTTGAAAAAAAAATTTGAAAATCTGTCTTTTGATTTTTTTAGAGCCGGCTTCAAAAAAAAAATCGTTCCTCTAATTTTTTTTTTTTCCTCCTTTGGTGACAAGGGCAAGATTATAAGAAAAAGCCCCGCATTCCAGTAAAGTCACAAAAATCGATGACGTGATTCGTCCAATTCTATTTCATGATAAAAGAATCATAAAGGAAACATAGTTTTACTAGTAACCAATATAAAAATACTACAAAAAAGGATTTATATTTTTTATATATGTTCTTTTTAATAAAATATATTTTTATTATGATTCTTTCTTTTTATTTAATATAAACTTTTTTTTTTGGTTTTAAATAGTGGGTACTCTGTAGGGTTTTCGGAAAAAAGTATAACTTCAATTTAACTTCAGTTATTTTATTGTGTATAAATTACTGATTTTTCTATAAAAAAGCTAATTTCTTTTTCTTTTTCATTTTCTATCCTTTTTTAATAGTTAATAAACAGTATATATATATATATGTATGTATGTATTCTAAATTTATTTTATTATCATTAGTGTTTTGTTTTTTTAGTTTTTTAATAAAATATACCAATATTATGCATTTAGCTTTAGACTAAGCAATTTTTTGGGATATTTGATGGTAAAAAAATAAATAATTAAAAATCATTTAGATTTTTAATACGTTTGATAATTAATATTTTTTAAATATATATAATAAATTGGTTAAAGTAGTAATACTAAGTTAAAGATGTAGTTTTTTATTTTAAGAAATTATGCTAAATCCTAGATATATTTAAACTCAACTTTTTTTAATAAAAGATAAAAAGATGTAGCAGTGGTAGCTCCTTTTTTATTCTTTAATTTATTTATTAATGAATACATATATTGAATGTAGAAAGGATGAAGTATTAAAAATAATAGCAATGAATGGTTTTTAAGAGCCTAGTCTATTTCCTCTTCCCCATACGTGTCCACCCATAATGTTTGTTCTAGATTGTTGTTGTTGTTGTTGTTGTTGTTGTTGAGCTTGTCGTTGATTGCTATTTGACCATGCATAACCTACTCCAGGTACTCTACGGGCTGCAGTTGTTGGTGGGAATAAACGATTTAAAAATCCTGGTGTATTTAAATATTGACCTCCACCTTGACTAGGACGAATGTGTTTGAAATAATAATATAGATGTGATGCTGCAATACCGTAGATTGTTGGGAGAGGTGTTATTCCCCCACTTGCAATATATTCATAACCGACCATAACCCAAGGTAAAAATATAGCCTATTATATATATAATAATAATGTGAATATATGAAGGAAATAAATTATTAAACTAATTTATTAATGGGTGGTGATGGTATTATAGTAATAATAATAATAATGAAATAATATTGCCATTTACCTTAAAACGAAGTCCAAACATAAAAGTAACTGGCTGATCAGCATAGTGTTTTGACCAAAGGTACATGATAGAAGGAACAAGGCCATTAGATAAATATCCTAAATTAAAATAAAATCGATCCAAAAACTATATATATAATTTTTTTTTTAAAAATAGATATGAATTAATAAGTGATTTTTTATCTTTATGGATCTTTATATATATATGATTATGTTTTTATGATTATTATGGGTGTTATGATTACTGATATTGTTTATACTATTGTTATATTACCAGTTGGCCCAAGGAGGATATAAGTAGAAAATAAACATAATCAGCTGTTTGCCCTTGATATACTTCGAGCTCCAATTTGTGACTATATACGTACATAAAGTAAAGGTTGAAGACAAAAGGTATACTTATATGACCTGTAAAAAATGTAGTGAAAAGTCGCCAAATCTAAATATGAAAAGTAGTATGTATGTGTTTTGTTAGAAAAATAAAATAGAATAATAAAATCTCAAATTTATTATAACTATATTTCTATTTAGTCTATGTATTCCTTATCCATGATCTTACTTGAAATTTATGTGTGACAAATGGCCATATAAGTTCTAATTTGCTAGCATAGACGAGTCTGAATACGGGTAGAAGAGTAAATAAAGTGGTTAAAGATAGCAAAGATTTGGTTACCGGTGGTAAACCATTATACCATGTAGAAAATTCATTTCTTATAGAAGGGGGTTGATGCTGAGGTGGTGGCATTATTGATTTATTTATTATATACGGTAAAATATAAAAAATAAATGGCGTTGCTTATTTTTATTTTTTACTTTTTAAAAAAAGGAAGAAAGAAAGGAAAAGAAAAGTGAAGAAAGGTAAAGAAAAAAAAATTAGAATTAATAAAAATACTTTCAAAGGCATGATTGGCCAGATTTTTTTAAAGACCGGGCATAAAAAATGGTTTGTTTTATAGACAATAAAAATAAGTATGTACAACTAAAAAATATATTATATATTAACTAGTAAAAATACTAGAACTAGGTTTAATAGTAAAAAGCTAAAGTAAACACAGGATAAAAGTTAAAGATGATAAAAATAAATATTGTTTATTAATGAACTTTATTATATACACACTATGTTATTTATATGGAAGTTATAAAAGGAAATACATACCATATTTCGTTCATAAAGCAAATATTATAAAGGATCATCGTATAATATCTACGTTTTTATGCATAGTTTTTTTTAATCCATCCATTTATTTTTAATTTTTAGTTACATTAAAAAAACTCGTTAAAAAATATAAAAAGAGAGGATAGTTGATTTAATAACAATAAAAAATAATTCGCTTTGGGAATCCCATTATGCCTCGTTAAATCATCGTTAAATGGTTAATACTACAATTAATAAAGGGTATGTAATCTTAAATAAAAAAATAAACCATTTTGAATAATGTAAATTTAATATTATATAAATTGAAATTATCAACCATCTAAAATAATGTATAATCATTGCAGTAAATAATAGAAATTAGCCATTCTAAATACAACAAGTCTCCAATTTCTGTGAAAAAAGAGTAGTTGTTAGAATAAATAACACCAGTATATCTAATATGGCCAGATCCTTATCTTGATTTTTTTTTAAAAAAAAGTACCATCTTCAATGAAAAAGGGTCAATTATTTTGGGTAAAAAAATAAAAAACCAACATAATGAGTAAGTCAAATCATCCTCTCAATTAAATAAGCACCGGCTAGAATAAACAAAAGTACCGATTTGCATAAAAAAAAGAAATAATTTTAAATAAAGTAAAATGGTGTTATCTTGAATGCTAATAAAAGAGACTAACACATTTAGTATATAAAATATATCAACAGTTTGAATAATGACAAATTGTCACCAAATAAAGCAATTTAATCATTCTGTATAAGTAAAAATTATTTCCTTGAGCAAGAAAAGTTTAACATCTTGAGTACAAATATACGAGTAATTTGAATATAAAAGAACGTTATTTTTAATTACACGAAATTAGTTGATCATTTTATGAATATTTTTTGCACACATTATTAGGTCTTATCTTTGATTTCACTACTTTCATTACACAAACTTATCTTTTATTTAAGTTTATGTGAGATTTTTGATTCATCTGAGCTTTGAGTATAGTGGGATTGCTAGAAATATATTTGAAGTGCATAGAACAAGTTAATTACATTCATTTTTAGTTTTATGTAAAGGATCAGTACGATTTAATTCAGTATATAAAAGTAACTAGGGTAAATGTGTGGATGCGTCATTTATTTTTATAAAGAAGCATTTAATATATATATTAATGAAAAAAGGTTATGGTTGTGATTATTATTGTAATAACCTCAGATAATTATGATTGATACAAATAGTATTGAGAAAAAGCCGAAGATAATGAATCTGATTTAGAGGTTGGTTGAAAAGGAAATTGGTGATTACCCATTTTAAGGGATGTTATATAATACATTTCTTTTTCTTTTACTTGATTTATCGTGTATAGCATTGTGATTCTTGTGGTTTGGTTGGCGAATAATTACTTACTGATCGTTTTATTCTTTGGCTTTCTTTATATTTGTTTTTGAAGTTAAAGCTATTTTTTCTATATTTTAATATTAATATATATATATATATATATATATATATATATATATTGCTTTAACGATCTATATATTCTATATTTACTTTTAATTCACTATTTTGTGTTAATATCCTATTTGTTTATTAAGTTTGATTTTATTGCCCAAAATAACAATGATATTAAAAAAGAAAAAAAAAAGAATTAATTTATTAATAAAAAGTAAATAATATAATTGTATTTTATTTTATTCATATTAAATAACTTACTAGACAGCCAAGAGCTTTGGATGACTGCTTATATTGTTTGAGATTTTAGATTAATTATTCATTTTTTTCTTTGGATATACTTATTTATTGTCACTTTTTAATTATTGTATGTTGGCAATTTTGATGCATTTTTTTATAGTTTTCACGAAGATGAGCGCATTGATATCTAGTACTATTTGTGGAATTAAAGTAAAAGTTGAATGGTAAAATTGCTTGTCATTGGCAATCTGAGATCTGAGATCTGAGATCTAATTATGACAGTAATAAATATAATAAAATAAGAAGATTCATTAACTAAAAATGAGTAAAATAAACACTTGTCATGTATTTATTTATGGTGATTGCTTTCTTATTTTTTTTCTTTTTTTCTTTTTATTCTTATCTTTTAATTTTCTTTTGGACATTCACCTTTTGGTTTGTATGCATAATATAGTTGCGCTTAGTTCTTTTGTATGATTCGCGACTGTATTGTTGACATCTTTTTGTATTTTTGTATACCTTCTTTACATATCAGTAATCGTTATAGTTTGTAATTTTTATTTTATTGTTATGATAATAAAGTTTGTTATTTGGTATTTACATGGTTGCTTTACCTCAAAACAGTATTTTTTTATTTTTTCTACTATTCGTCTAGCATTTAGCCTGAGAAAAAGAGAAAAAGAGAAAAAGGTAGGTTATCCGCTTAGAGTGTTATATTAACAAAGAAAAGTAAAATCTTTTATTTATATAGGTATGGAAATCATTTCTGTAATCATATTTGTTGTCTTTTATGTTTATACATCTTGTTAGTATTGTGTGTTTATATAAACAAGACGCGTTATTTTTTTTTTTTTTTTGCATAATTTACTTTAACTATTTGTTGATCAATTTTTAAAAAGAGGAAGTGAAGGTATAAATAAAGAGGACAAAAATCCAATAAATAAGAAATCTTTATGTGTATGTAAATAAAAATACGAAAAGGTTTTTAAAAAAAATAGATGAAAGAAAAAAGACGAAGCATGCAAAGAAAAAAAACAGTAGTGATAAAATAATTATATAAGGAAAGTTTCGGGGTATAAAAATTTGATTGATAAAATCATCATTTTTTATATATTTTATCTTTATTTATACATACATACACATATATATTTTATTATTGTTTTTTTATTTTTGATTTTTGATTTTACTTTTTACATATATATATTATTATTATTACTATTATTATTATTATAATTTTTACAATAAATAAATTTATTCATCCGAAGTATCCATAGAAGAAGAGGTCATATATTCAGAAGGACGTCGTGCATTGATATTAGATAACTGAAGCGGGGCTTGTAAAACAGAGTCTCTATTTGTTGAAGGTACAGTGGAGCTATAAGAAGGAGGTGGGTTTAAAAGTGGTGTTACAAGTGAACGACATGATTGAAGACGAGCTTCTAAACTCTATATATGGGTAAGAAATGAAAAGAAATAAATCTATTAGTTTACCATTTCCTTTCTTAATGACAAATATTATTCATATCATCTTGATCAATAATAATAATTTAATGGACTTACTCTAACCCGACCAACCATTTCTTGTACCATTTTAACTGGATTTGCATTAGTAGAAGATAAAGTAGGTGATGCCGTGGAACCATTTCTAGGAATACGAGTTCGTCTTGGATTGTATGTATCGTAATAATTATTGGAGGAAGAAAGTGGTTTATGAAGGTCAGGTGTGGTTGATCTTGAAGAATCGTCATCTTTTCTTTGTAATTGTAATTGTAAATTTTCATTTTGTTTTTCCAAATCATTATTCTTTTTGTTTGCATCCTCTAATTTATGTTCAAGTCCTTGTAATAAATCGTGTTGTTTGGCAGTCTTATTACGTAATACTGAAAGTTCTTGGTTTACCTCTAAATAAATAAATACATATATCGATATATAAATATATTTAATCGTGCATCCTATATATTACTTTCCTTTATCATTCTATATTTATATCTTAATCATATAGATTTTTTTTTACCATTTAATTCATCTTTTAATCTTTGAGTTTGTTCGGTTAAACTATCTTTTGTTGCAATTTCATTTTCTATATAAAATAAAATAATAATAAAAAGAATAATATATAAATATAATAAACTGAATAACATATATATGTATGTATTTATTTATAAAAATTAATGCAGCTTTGTTTATGTATTACCAAGAATGACATTTCTTTCAATGGCTTTATTAAGTTTGACTTCTAAATCCGATAAGGATGATGTTGCGGCCCTGAAAAAAGAAAAAAAAGAAAAATAAATATATACATCAAATTTCACTAGTATAAACTTATTATTCTCTTCTATTTGTTTTTATAATTTACTTATTTATTATTATTATTTTACCTTTCAGTACGTTCCAAATCATCATTATCTAATTCAAGTTCTAAAATTTTTTTACGAAACATCTCTTCAGTTGCTCTTAAAATATCGATTTCTCTTTGCATTTGCATCATAGTAATACTTTGTTCATGTTTTGCTTCTGTAAATTTAGACTGATCATATATAAATATATAAAAAGTAAAATGAGAAAATATTATAATTTATCACTTGTATACCCATTTATCGTTCTTTTTTTTCTTCCTTATATATCAATAACCCATTCTTTTTTTTATTACCTTCCATTCATCAGCATCTCTTCTTGATTTTTCACATTGTGATTTTAATTCCTTGTAAGCTTTTTCAGTTGTTTGTAATTCCTTTTCCAACTCTTCTTCTAATTCACGTGAGGACACTTGGAATTCATCAAGTGCCGCCCTTGTTTCTTGTAAAGTGTTTTCTAAATTATCTGAATGATTTCTATAATATTCGAGTTCATCTTGAATGGAATTAAACTGCCTATATTATTAAATAGAAATAAAAATAGAAAGAAAAATATAGAGATAGATAGATAGATAGATAGTATAATTAGCTTTTTATTTTTATCTATCAATGTATGCATACGCACATATATATATATATATATTTTAAAAAATATTATAATATATTTTTTATCTTATAAGTATTATTTAAAAGAAGAGTATTACATCATACGAGAAGACATGCTTAAATCAACTGTCATAATTCAATTATAAGATTATATATGTATATATGTAATTTTAATATTTTAAAATATTAAAAAAAAAAAAGCAAATAGTGAAAGAAAGATTAAAAAATACGGACTTTTAAAAAAAATTAAAATCTTTATTTTTTAAATGATCATGTGAGAAAAAGAAGAATAAATATAAACAAAATACATTGATATAAGTTTTATTAATTAATTTTTAAATATATTATTTAATACACAAAATGATACAAATATATATATATATATATATATATATGAAATATAAAAATAATAAAAATCTATCTAAACTAAAAAACAATAAATGGGAATAATAATTTTTAAAAAGAATCTTTTTTTTACCATTTTGTAGCTAAGGGGTTTGCTAAGTTTTGAGTCACTGCGTGATATTGAGTATGAAATAATTTTGAAATTTGATCTGGAGGAGTATTTGCAATCCATTCACTAGAAATAAAAATAATAAGGAAAAAAAAAAAAAGCAAATTTTAGGGCCGTTTTTTCTTTGTTTTATATAAAAATAATAAATCTATGCCTTTTTTTTTTACTTGTAAACGGATTGAAGAGATTGATTTGATTCAGGAGGTGAGTGAGGATTGGAACGATAAATTGATTCAACATATTGTACCCAGTCTTTAACAGGAATGCTTTGTTCTTGTTCTTGTTCAATAGAAAGTTGTCCACCACCGTTAATGCATCCGCCAGGACAGGCCATAACTTCTACAAAATGATAGTTGGATTTTCCTGTTTTCACTTTTCTTACAATATTTTGAATATTTCGAAATCCATATGCAGAAGCAAATCGAAGTAAAATTCTTCCTTGATCATCTTGTAGAAAATATTCTTTGACATCTGCATTTTTTCCCATTTTAATAATTACTCTACCTTGCTGTTGTTCTTGTTGTGCTAATAATGGATCTGATGGTACATCGTGCAATTGAAATAATTCTTTGGCTGCTGAAGCTAAAATATATTCTAAAGCACCACCTGAAGATGATCCCGCTGCTCCATAACCAATTTCCTTTTGTGTTACTGGATCAATATCGATTTTGTTAAATCTTTAGAGAAAAAAAAATGAGTCATATTTATCAATAATTTATGATTGATTTGTTCTTTTTATTACTATTATTAACTTACATATCATCAATAGGAGATTCACCTAAGTCAAGAAAATTAATATTTTGTTCCATAAACATTTTATCCACTTCACCAGTTGTTAATACGCAATCTACTTCTCTTGTATTATAAGTTTCTAAAAAGAAATCAGGTCGACTAGCTTCTAATTTTTTATCATAACAAGGCATGATAGAAACATGATAAATTCGCTCAGGACTATATTGAAAAAAAATCAAAATCAAATGAATTCCCTATTTTTTTTTAATCATCACATTATATATTTATATACCATTTACCTAGTATTTGTTTTTTTAGCTAAATAATCTTTCACTAAAGTACCCATCATTTGTTGTGGTGATTTTGTAGTTGAAATAAAAGGTAATACGTCCCCATGAGTCTTTTCAGCATAACATACCCATCCAGGACAAGAAGAAGCCAACATAGGAATAGATTGTTGTTGTTGACCTGCTATTCCACCAGCACCAGCACCAGCACCTCTTCTTCTTCTTGTTCTAGTTTTTCCTTCTCCATTTTCGTCTTCTCCTTGTTGTTGTTGTTGTTGTTGTAAATGCAATTGATTTTCAATAGCTTCACCGCCATTAGACAGATAATTATTAAAGCGACCAATAAATTCTTTTGTACCTTCCACTAAAGATAAATCTCTTGCATAAGCGATATCAAAAATATGATGGGCTCCAAGTTGATGTTTAAAAAAAGTGATTAGTTTTTTATAAACTTGTAAAGTAGGTAATTTATATTTTACTGAAAGAGAAGCTACTGATTGAGGACTGATAGATATCACAATTGTACGATGTTGATCGATTAAAGTTGGATCTTGATTTGTTTTTAAAATTTGATATAGTTCTTCTTGGGATTGCATCGTAATTAATACACTTTCTGCCGAAGTAACACATCCACTATTTTTTTTTAAAAAAAATATAAAATAGAATAGATTAGATTGATGAGTCAGCAGTAGAGAGATTTAACAGTATTTTTTTTTTTTACTTTAGCTTACCTGCAAGCCAAACAATCGTTTAGTGAAATACTTGCTTGTTCTAATTTAGCTTCACCACCATCGTGAGATATTTCATAATAACTACCTTCGTTGTCAACTTTAATTTCTGACTTTAGTCATTTTTTTATAGAATAAAATAAATAGTTGATTTAGATTTCAAGCTTACTCATCTAAATATAAATAAATAAATAAATAAAAACTTACTGGACCATTGTTGTCATTAGATTTTGTTATTTCAACAGGCTTTATACAAGCTTGAGAAGGAGCAATATAATCATTTAAATCAGTTAATATTAATGCGGAAGAAAATGCCATTTGATAGATTTATAATAGTAAAAAAAAGGAAGTTTTAAAAAAATATTACACAAAGAAAGAAGAATGATGGTAAAAAAAAAAGACCATTGAAGTTAAAAATTAAATCTCCGCCATCAATATTTTTCATTCAAAGATAAAACAAATTGATAAGTTATCCTTAATCCCTCGCCGGATCCATGCTTTAATTAATAATTTCACTTTTTTTAGCTCTCTTTGGGAATTTTTTTTTTTTTTTTTGTTATTATCTCTTTTTATGTTTATCTCCTTCTTCTACTTCTTTTCTATTTTTTTATTTTATTTATTTCTTCATGTTAGTTGTTTTATTTATTTATGAAATAAACCACGTGTATTAAAATAAAAATAATAGAAAGTATTTTAATATTAATAAAGAGATGTTTATGTTTCAAAAAAAAAAGAGAGAGAGAGTTTGTAACTGAATGAAATTTGGTCCGTGCATTATATACAAAAAGAATTATAAATTATATTATGGAGAGTGTGTGGGAGAATTATATTTTTAGGGATCGTCGAACTTTTTCCGATTATGATAATGTTACAGTTTTATATATGTGTGAGAGATAATTGTGTGGCGTGAAAAAAAAAAAAAAATTATAAATAATATTATTATTATTTTTTTTAATGTGACAAAGATTAAAAAAGGCCGCCGAAGTTCTCCACTCTCTTTTTTCCTTTCTTTCCGCTATTTTTTTTAAAATAAAAATAATTCTTCTTTTTTTCCCTCTCTTTTTCTTTTCTCTCTTCTCTTTTTTTCTTTCTTTTTTTTCCTTTTTAAATATAAAAAAATCATTTATCGGTTTCGTTTATTATTATTATTAATATTATTATTCTACATCAACATAAACTATTATTATAACAATGCCAGCATGTATATGTGTTGATTATTTAGCACATGAATGGGATACGAACGACATTATTCAAGCTAATCAAGAAATTAAAAAGCAATTAAAACAAATAAAAAAGAAGCGATTATGTTTAAAAGACGATGAAAAGGAACGAAAAGCACTACAAATAGAGCATGATCGTTTAATACGGTTTCAAAACGCTTTATGGAGACAAATGACCAAATTATGTACAACTCATTTAGGTAGATCAAATAAAATGATCCACCCTTCCACTGTAAATTGGTAAAATACAAAAAAAAATTGAAAAAAATGAAATGACTTTTTTTTTTTTAAAAAAAAACAACACATCAATTATTATTTTTTACTAATGACATGATTATTATTATTATTATTGTTATTTTTTTTCAGGCAAAAAGAATCCGATATCACATGTAAAGCATGTTCCACATATATCTATTCTATCTTTTTATACAAATAAATGATTTAATTCTAAAACGTTTTATTATTTTTTATTTCCTTATTTAGGGTTATATGGACCATTATATACAAATAAACCATCACCTTTATCATCACAACAAATATTACCACCTACACCACCGCCTGAAGGGATTAAACCCGTTTTAAAAAGAAATAAACCACAGTCCATTTCTTCTGCTTCATCGAATGATGCTTTTTATCGTCCTTGGTCCAAATCTTTATCGGAATCAGGGAATTCTTCTTCTTCTGTACGATTTAATCCTGACATTGAAAAATTAGAATATTTACCAGAATCACCTGTAAAAGAAACAAGAATTAAAATGGGATCATCATCATACTTTTGTGAATTAAATGAAGAAGATGACGAGGATGATGAAATTGGGCAAGTAAATTATTCTTATTGGACGGAAGAAAACGAAGATGAAGAAGATGATGTATTATGGTCTATGATATTACATTTATTTTATTTTATAAGTAAAAAGTCCTCTAATTATATTCAATCTATCTATAAAAAACATCAACATACAACAAAAATAAAAACATCATCAACAACCAATAACATTATATCATCATCGCATCATGAATCACCTAGTGAATTATTCTTTTTATTTTTTAATATGACCAAATCATTAACTTCTCTTTTTGCCACTTGGATTATGTATCAATCTTTACTTCCTTTTATTTGGCTTATCAATCATTCTAAAAAAAAGCATCGTCATTCCTCATTTTGATACCATATTTATTTATTTATTCATATAATATATATATATATATATATATATATGTATTTCTTTTTTTGTATATATAAAATAAAGGATTTTTTTTTATTCTTATTCATATTTTTAAAAGTCAGATATGTCGTGATTAATTCCTTGGTTGATAATAAAAAAAAAAAAAGAAAAATTTTCAACCTTCTTTTTTTTAACACCTTCATTTTTATTTTTCTATCAGATATGAAATCTATTCCTTCTTTTTCCTAATATTTTAAATATATTTTAAATCTCTTTTTTTTTCTCTCTCTCTCAATTTTTTTTCTTATCCCTTTCTCCTTAAAAAATGATAACTCAGCAACAAGGGAAAAAAAAAATTGATAATGTTTCTTCTTCAACAAATAAAATCATTTTAGATCATTTACTCTATCTTTCTATCCAGTCACGTTTAAACCAACTCTTTGAATATAATAATAAAAAACAACCACTACAATCACAACAGTATAATGAAAATAAGAACTATAAAAATAATAACAAAGTAGTAGATTCTCTTGTTACGGGTAATATTGGGCTATTATTTATTTAAATAAGAATAATTAAGGGGAACACTTTTTATTCATGATCATATTTTTTATCCTAATTCTTATTTTATTTATTCAGGAATTTTATCAAGTCATCAAAATAATAAAAAGTCTAAGTTTTTAACAACATCAACCACTACAACCACAGCTAAGGATAATTTTAATCGTAGATTACATTTATGCCAATTCACGGATATGATATTTGGAAGATACGATGCATCCTCATTTTATCATTCTTATTATTTAAATTATTATCATCGACAGCAACGAAAAAAATCTTCCTTCTCCTCCTTCTCTACAAGTACAGTTACAAAACATATTTATTTTCAAAATGCATTACCTTATCACTGTCGCCATCATCGCTTATTATCCTGTCATACTTGTAATTCACCTCTTATCATTTCGGATCAATCACATTCCGTCGTTCCTCCTTCTTCTCATCAAACGAACAATAATACAACTATTTTAATTCAAGTCATTCCTTTATTTTTGAAAATAAGTGCCGATTATTTTCGATATCATTTTAACTATTACCCACAACAGCAAAATGATGCAGATAATAGTAATGGTGGTTTACCTCAATCTTGGTACGATTTATTTTTAAATTTATTAACCCAGGCTGCTATTGAAGCTTATTTATGTGATGGGCACATCGGAATTAAATCCATTCTTGATATTTTTTCTTATTGTTATATGAATGATGATGATGATGATGATTCTGAATCTGAATCTGATAACTCTATTTCAGAAGAAAAAGATAATGAAAATAATAGTAACATTCATAATAACCAAAATTATTATAATGAACAACAGCACCAAGAAGATGACGACGACGACGACGACGACGACGATGACTCTCCTTTCCATTTATCTTGGTTATTAAATACAGCGGATTATCATTTATTATTCCCAAAAACTCGTTCTACTATTTTATTTAAAACTCAAGTGTGCCAAAGGGAACAAGAGGTAACCATAAATAATAAAATGGCTTTTTTTTTTGTGACATGTGAAAATTCTTAATGTTATATATGTGTTTTTATTTTTATTCTATATTTTTATAAAAAAAAATGATATAGTTTCTTATTGCTCGGGAAGGATTAACATTACAGGACCATTTTCATCAATTGGCAATTAAATACCCTGTAGAAATATTTGATAAGAAGATACGTGAATTTATTGAAACCATTTTAAACACAATGGATTTACCTATTTTGGAAAAAGATAGGAAGAAAATGATATCTTCTACTACCTTCACCTCCTCATCTAACTCCAACTCCTCATTTAATCATGTATATAAAAACGATGATGGTTCGTTGTTAATGCCGGATATGGGTGAACCTAATCACATATTTTCTCCTCATCATCACATCTCTACTACTAAGCGAAGACATTCATTTGATGATATTATATTCCATAAAAAAAAACAAAAACAATATTGATTCCCCCCACTCCTCTTTTTTTTTTCCCTTATATTATTTATATAATACTGATAGATAACCCCATTTTGAATTATACCTTGTTTGTTTAAAAAATATAATTGTTTCATTTTTTTTTAATTGATTATACGTAGTAATAAATTACTTTTTTTTCCATTAACTTAATGATGTTTCATCTATATGTATCATCTTTTATTGATGGATGGATTAATTGATTGATTTAAGAAGGTTTTTGAAAATCTATTTAATTACGAATTTTTTCAAGGCTATTGGTAATATGTTGCATAAATTCGGAAGTTGTAACATAATGTTCAGATTGGAGTCTATAAATAAACATAAGTAAATAAATAAATAAAAGATTTACAATGAGTTTACTGATAATTAACCTTTTTCTCTTAAAAAAACATGACCAATCTTAATTCATAAAAACAAATGATTCTCTTTTTTTTTTTTTTTTTTTTTAAAGCTCGATTCACACTTACTTTTGACCATGAATAGCTAAAGCCAAATCCTTTGTCATAACGTTATCATTTTGTACAGTATTAATACAAGCTGTTTCTAAATCTTGAGTAAATTGAGCTAAAGCTTGATTTTGGTCCAATTTGGCACGATGAGCTAAACCACGAGACCATGCGAAAATAGAAGCTATAGGATTGGTAGATGTAGGGTTACCCTAAAAAAAAAAAACAAAAACAAAAAAAAAGAAAACAAAGAAAAATTAGTGATTTCCCATCAGATAAGAAAAAAAATGCAAACTTAAAATAATCTTATTTTCATATATATTTTATTTTTATATATATATATACCTTTTGATGTTCACGATAATGACGAGTTACAGTACCATGGGCAGCTTCAGCTTCCAAAGTTTTACCATCCGGTGTGACCAAGACAGAAGTCATTAAACCAAGAGATCCATATCCTTGAGCTAAAATGTCAGATTGAACGTCCCCATCGTAATTTTTACAGGCCCATACAAATCCGCCTTTTGATTTTAATGCTTGTGCAACCATATCATCAATTAATCGATGTTCATACCATAAGTTTAAATCTTCAAATTGAGATCGGTATTCCTTTTCGTAAATATCTTGGAAAATATCTTTAAATCGGCCATCATATTTCTTGAGAATTGTGTTTTTGGTACTCATGTAAAGAGGCATTTTTTTGGATAAAGCCATTTGGAAACAACTATGAGCAAAACCACGGATGGAGTCATTAGTATTATACATGGCAAGACCAACACCTCCATTAGCAGGGAAATCATAAATCTTGAATTGCTGGGGAGCACTACCATCTGCGGGTGTGAATGTCATTTCAAAAGTACCAGCCTTGTCTGTAACAAAATCAGTAGATCGATACTATATGTAATAAATAAATAAATAAATGGTCAATCATCATCTAATCTTTCATTGTCCCTTTCCTTCTCATTATTTTATTTTATTATTGTTATTTATTACTTGATCACCAAAAGCATGACGTCCGATAACAATAGGTTCTTTCCAACCGGGTACAATACGGGGAATGTTGTTTAAAATAATAGGTTCACGAAATACAGTACCATTTAAGATATTACGAATAGTACCATTAGGTGATCTCCACATTTGCTTCAAGTTAAATTCTATATAAATATAAATAAATATAAATAAAATATAAATATAAATATAAATATAAATTTAAATATATATCTATATATATTTATATATGGGTGTGCTTCATTTTTATTTATTTATTCATCATTTCTATTCTCTATTCATCACTTCCTTTCTTTTAATTGTCACTTTTTTTTTCTTGCCAAAAGATAATAATATTTTATAGATCTATTTTTTACCTTCAACACGAGCTTCATCGGGTGTAATAGTAGCACATTTAATACCAACATTATATTTTTTAATAGCTTCAGCAGCATCAATAGTAATTTGGTCATTTGTCTATATATACATTGAAAATTAATGAAATAATATAGTTTGACATATTAATTATATGTATTTATATCTTAAATATAACCTTTGTATATATGCACACGCTGTATTACTAATACACCTACCGCTTAAACCCATACACACCCACATAAATACATATATATATATGTCACTTTCTCTTTATTATGTTAAAATATACTACTTACAGCGTCACGACTTTGAATGCCTAAATCATAATACTTGATATCCAAATCTAAGTAAGGAAGAATAAGTTTTTCTTTGATATCAGACCAAATAATACGTGTCATTTCATCACCATCCAAGTCAACTACGGGATTTTCTACTTTGATACGTTTCACGGTAGAATAATTCATAACTGAGGTACGAATACCATTGGTAGTAGAAGACTTTAAAGCTGATAATCGAAGTGCTGAAATTGTTGAGAGCATTTTTTTAAAAAAATAGTTATATTAAAATAAATTAATATATAAGTATAAATATATATATATAAATATATGTATGTATTTATTAAAAAAAAGAGGTAAAGGAAAAAAGGTGAATTAAAAAAAATTTAAAAAAATGCCCTTGTATATTTTATCAGAGATTTTATTGATTATTTTTAAGCTCAGTTTACTACAAATATGAGTCAACAGTTAAAGATAAAATATAAAAGTATTAATATTTATTAATTATACTAAGGCAATAATAATAGTAATAGTAATAATACTGTCATAATAAAGAACTTAATTATATATATTTAATAAAATGTATATTGTATTTTTATGTTATTTAAAAACAAATATAATGAAAAAATCAACAGATATAAAGTTTTGTTTTTATCTATGATCTAGATTTCCTTTTTCAATTGGATAAACTGATTATCTCCACTTTTTATTTATTTAATGATGTAAAGCGAATATATATATATATATATATATATACATTACTATTCAATTTCAGAAATATAGATGATTACCCCCAACAATATTTTTATAAATTAGCGCTTTGCTGATGATGGCTTAGTTGATCAACTAAAAAATTCACTATTCTTGACCAAACCAAGTCTCTAATTTCCTTTTCCGTTGTATATACTGTTTTTGCTTCTTCCTTACTAATAAACCCATGCTTTTTTCTTAGCTCAATAGAATCGGCCTCATCATTTAAAAAACCATGACTTTGTTCTGAGTATCTATATATTACTGATTCTGCCGTTGTGTTCATTTTTAAATTAAATTCAAATATATCAGCTATTAAAAATGGAATATAATATAATAAAAGACGGAAGTAAATAAAAAAAAAGCTTTTTTTTTTCTATTGTCAAATAAAAATATTTCAAAATTCTTTTTACCAGCTGTTGAATCGCTAAATCCTTTCAAAGTATCCTACATAATAATAAAAAATATATATTTAAAAAAAAAATAATAATCATGGTCATATCATGATAGCAATAAAATTAATTCTACCTTTCCACCAAAATGGCCTTGAATGGGTGTTGTTTTTGTAATTTGCCGTGCATCATAACCCAGTGGAGTTCCATATAATGTTACCAATGCCAAAAAAGGATGTTTTGTTAATGCTAATTGACTAGCTAGAGCACATGATATACCGCCACCTAATCCATACCCAATAGCTCCAATGGAGCTTTTTTTTTTTTTTTTTACAATAAAAATAAAAAAGAAAAGATTATCATTATCTCATTCCATTTTATTTTTATTCCTATTTTTATTTTTTTATTTTTATCTTTATCGTTTTTTTACGTACGGGTACTTAGATCGATGTAAGAATTCTGTAAAGTGTTGTAATTCATTCACAGTTTTTGTCCATTCAAATCGATCCGTAATCTTTTGCTTGTCTTCTTCTTTATTTAATAATGATTTCAATTTTTCTTCATAGAACAAAGGGACAATCGTATCAGCACCTGTTTGATCGGCCAGATACTGGGAATGATCATGATGTTGTTTGGTAGTTTCGTATATTCCTCGAAGAGATAGAATAGCTGCTCCTTGGATTTTAGATGGAGTTGTTGGCTTAAATGTTAGTAGTTTAAATGTTTTTGACATTGCTATATCTAATGGTAATAAGTCAAGAAAAGAGTGAAAAAGGAAAATAAAAATAAGAAAAAAGTACATAAATTTAAATATTTAGTATACCATTTTTTAAAACTCAATTTTATGCTAAATAGTCTGTTTCTGTTTCTGTTCCAATCTTAGTAAATTAAATTCTTTCTATACATGCATAGAACAATAATAACATTGCTTTATTGCCAGTATTATTTTATTTCATCGTATTATATAATAAAAATATGAATAAAAATATATATAGAAACCCTTCTTTTATTTCATTTTTTTTATTTTATTATTTTAATCTTTATTATGGTATGCATTTTTGAATAGCGTCCATCAACTTTTTCTGCACAAGGTTGTGTACATAGTTTTAAAGAATTAGCAATAGATAAAAGCTTAATTTATGGCTTGGTTATAAACGAACACAAAGGAAATGACTAAACATGTAAATATCTATACTAGTAAATTAAGTGAACAGCTCTGCATTATGCAGCATACTTTAGCGTGTTTTACCAGAACTATTTACTTTACTATAGTTGCGTACAAAGATATAATGAAAACTTTCAAACAGTAGCAACTTCTCTAACTATGAATTAAAAGCTAGTTTTGATATAAGAGACCTATAAAGTTATATATATGAAAGATTTTTATCAAAAAATAAATTAATAAATAAATTCTTATGAATATATAAAAATATTCCATTCATATCAAAACGCATTACACAAATAATAGAAAGTGAAATAAATGAAAAAAATATCTATAAGACGAACTCTTGGTTTCATATACTAGTTACAACAGTAAATATAACTATGACTATACTTGTATTATTTTGGATGGAGAGACGACACCTTTTTTGTGCTATTCGTGTCTTTTTTTTATTTTATTTTATAAAATATTATGGCTTTCGTAAGTTGCTCGATATTATATTTTCAAATGCTATCCTATATACCTATTTTTAATATATTTATCTACTTTAAAGTAATTTGTTTGTTTTTCATACATCCATGGTCTTTTTTTTTAAATTTTTTTTACTTAATACATCAATAGAAATAGTAAACATGTTCCATCTATTCCAAATTAGAGTATTTATTTACGTATATATATATATATATATATATATATATATAAAATTACTGATTTATTATTATCATAATTATTAATATTATTAATGTTATTATTAATCGTCAATAACCGACATATTATCCACTTGTTTACGAGTTTCTTGCCAAGATATCATACTCTATAATAAATAGTTAAATAATAAAAAAATAAAAATTAATGGGTGGGAAAATATGTATATATATATATATATATATATATATTACCTTTTCACAAAACTGAAGATGTAATTTAGCAAACTCAATAATCATTCTATTTAACTCTGTTGTTTTTAGTTTTTCTAATCTTTGTAATTCATCTTGTATAGTTTCACCAATTTGTTTAACTTCTTCCTGTGTTTTTTGTTTTGTCAATTCCAACTAATATATTAATTTAAATGAAAAGAAAAAAATATAGATATTATTAGAATATCAAATATAAATCAGTACTCGTTTTTTTATTTCATGTATCATTATTATAACTATTATTAATGTTATTTTCTTACCTGCCAAATGGTTTCTTTTAATTTCCCAATTTGGTTTCTTCTTGTTAAAGCTGGATCAACATCAATCATTCCTTGTAGGGTATAGGTCATGGCATTTAATAATTTTCTTGGCGAAGACCATTTTTTAGATCTTGATTTGGATGCACGAATGGCCGACACACTAGCACCAGAAGGATAGTGACCTGTTGTATCTTCTTCATTCATCTCATTATAAGTAATGGATTCATCATTTTCTTCGCGAGAAGGGATTGAAAAAGTATCTATAGTTGCAAAGCCATCTTCAATAGAATGTGTTTCAATATCATAATCAATATTATTTGTATGATGCTCATTATTATTGATGTTGCCGTTGTTTTTGTGTACTTGATTTGTATGTTTATTATTATCATTTAATGTTGTTGAGTCATTCATCATTGTTGCTTGTAATCTTTCAGCGTCACCTTCAGTTTTTAATAATGTTTGTAGAGTAGTTTGTTTTGTAATTAATGCTTCACCAATCATTTCTAATTGTACTTGTTTCATATACCAATACCGATTGCTTTGTTTTGCAATACCGATATATTGAACATACTCTTGTACATGTTCTGAAAAATCGATTTCTAATTGAGCTACTAATTTACGCATTTCAATACATGTTTCATCATTGGATATTCCCAATCTTTCTATGATATTTGCCATTACACCCACCTCATCCAAACTTAACGCATTATATGCTGCTCCCATTTCGGAATAATCATTTGACAAATCTAAAAATTTTAAAAATTAAATCAGAAAAAGAAATAATTTTTTTAATATATGATCATTCTCGTATTTTTATTATTTTTTTTTTCTTACCCCCAAGTCTACGCAATACTTTTTTTTGTGATCGGTCAAAACGAATAAAAGAATGTTGAACTTGATTATTGACTAAATTTTCAGATTTGGTATATTTTGGATCAGGATCTTTTAAATTATATGATACAGATGGAATAGGAATAGCTTGAGTAATTGAACTAGAACCAGGTATTGAAGATACAAAAGAATGTGAATCATTTGATACATTAGCTGTTGGAGTTTCCATAGATGGATTCTTTAGGTTAGATAATGGTGGCCTTGATACAAGGTCACTCTTTTTTTTAAAAAAAATATCAATAGATAAAATTAAATAAAAAGATAGCATTAATCATTAATCCTTATTTTTTTCCCAATCAGTCTTCAATATTATTATTATTTATTTAGTTTAGTTTTACCCATATCAATTCAGGTTGTAAAAATTGGTGTAAAATATGTTCTTTTGATAAAATAGGGTGGTCCAGTAATCGATATAAAAATCTTGATAACATTCTCTTTCGTTTTTCAATTAAAGCTCGTTCATCTTTTTGTCGATTTTGAGGATGAACGTGTGCGTAATCACCTATATAGAAAGAGTAATTGTAAAAATAACAATATTGATTTAATAAATAATAAATAAATATTATATATATACTAGTAAATAAAATAAAAATAAAATCTTACTGATTGAATGCTTTCCAGGTATAGGTGGTACGAAGATAGCAGGATAAAGTTTAACTAATGTATTTCGAAAGGATTCAAATTCACTATATCGGCGTTTTGTTTCCAAAGTCTATAAAGAAATTGTTATATAGTATATAATGACCAAAAAAATAAAAACGAGAAAAGTATATATATTATGATGACGTTTACTTTTTACTTCTCCTTTTTCTTCCTCTTCTTCTATCATTTTTATTATTATTTATTATCTATTCTTATTAAAAGTCTACTTACGTCGAAAGTAATAATATATAGTGTATAGTTACTCTTTTCAGTGGTTCTTTGTTCTGTACTTTTAATAATTAGTTTGCTGCGGTTGGATTGAATTAACTTTGAAAGTGTACATTGACAAGCAAACGGTTCTATTGTTGAATTGTCTTCTGAAAGCATATTTAATTTAGTTATATTCTTATTATTATGTTTATTTTAATAAATAAATTGATGTAATGGTAATAAGTAAAATTCAAAAAAAAAAAAATTAAAAAAAGATAGGTAAAAAAAACTCAACTGTTTTTTTTAAATGATTAGAATTTAAAAATTTAGATCACGAGACTATTAATCACTTTTATCTTTTTTAAAAAAAAAACTTTCCTTTATACTTGAAAATTATAATAATACTTGTTATTGTTTATTTATAATTTATAAATGATAATATAAAAATTGTTTAATGTCGTTGTCAGCTTTTTTTTTTTTCATTAAGAGAATTGCGATATATAACTATGGCTGATTTTTCATGCATTCATGCCAATAAATAGCTCCGACTTTTATTGTTTTTTTTATTTTCAATACATATATTATTTATTTATTCCATTTTCATGCTTTTTGAATCTAAAAATGCATCATCTAAATCCATCATTGAGGTATGAGATCGTTTTAATATTTGGCGTTCTAATAAATAACTGTCACTATCATTTTGTTTTAATATTTGCCAAAGCCATTCTATGAATTGCGGAACATTCAATGATTGCCGTAAGGTTTTATTCATTTCGTTGATATCAAATATACTTGGGTTCCATACCATTTCTCTATTATTATTATCATTTTGATCTTCACTTAGTTTTATATTTCCTGTTGGTGGTCCTAATCTAATGCTGGGTTCGTATGATCTTTCTTTTGGTATATCTATAATGATTGGGATGGTAGTAATAATATGATGTGATGTGGGTGGTGGTGATAAGAAAAGTTGGATGGTTCGTGGTGAATTAAATGTTGTTATTTCTATTCGTAATTCTTTATTATTTTGACTCGCTATAAATATACCAATACATATTGAAAAAATCAGAAAAAAAAAATTAGTGCACATTCTTAATATTATTATTTTTATTTATATTTTTTTATTATTTATTATTTTAATAAACATTATAATATATATATATATTTACCGATGAGGATTTCATTTAAGGAATATGGCTTTGGGTTGTTTTGCAAATGGACACCAGAAGCGTATGTATTTTTATTAAATATACTTGTAAGCAACAAATTGAAAGTTTGCTGTTGTCGTAGTAGCTACAATAATGATAATAAAAAACAATAATGTAAAATATATAATTGTTATTTCACATGGTCATTATATGATGAATTAATTTGTTTGTAAACATATTTATATATATATTTGGATTACTTGAATTATACTATAAATTTGAGCAGGGTGCTGAAATGGAATTCTATGTAATAATTTAGCAGGTGTGCCAGTGTTTGGTATCCATTGATAAACTTGATTAGTTGAATCATCTAGTTTCTAATTGAAATTAATAACACAATATAAATTAGTTGGTCCATTTATATACTATATTATTTCTTCATTTTATCCCCTTTCTTTTTTTTCTTTTTTTCTTTTTATTAACTTACTTTAGACCATGCAGTTTTTAATTTTAATAAATTAGTTTTGTCGTCATTATCTTTAGTTAAATCCTCTACCTATGATAAAAATTTATAATCAGATTATAAAAATAAACTTAATATATATATATATATATATATTTATCCATGTCTAAGTATGTTGTTACTCACTAATAGTTCTTCTAAGGAGAATGAACTTGGATTTAGACGATCTGTTAAAGTGGTTGATGTGTTACTAGAAGAGATAATGCCTGTGATTTCCATTATTTTTTGTATTATAGTATCAGAAGTAGGTAGAGGTGTATCTAATTTGGCTACAAAACGTACAGGAATATGCGATGCATCAAGGCAAGTGGATAATGTTTTAACATAACGTAATGGTTGCATGAACTTTGGCCATTTTGTTTCTTTAATAATTTTAAATTCGTCTAATTTAATGTCATCTTCAATTTCATCAGAGGATAACATATAATTCGAACGATGTGGTGGTAAAAATTGGTGTGCTGATTTTGATTCTTCAAATGATATAAATAGTGTTGAGGCTTCGGATAACGATGGGTGGTGTTTGCCTTCGTTTTTTATAAGTATTAAAATATAAGTATATATATTAAATATTCATCCATCAATCATTTAATAACATATTTCTGTATGGGAACTTTTTTTTTCTTAGTATTGTCAATTTACCACTTTCAATATGATTTCCAACTTCATCCCAATCAATTGTTGATGATTTTCCTTTATCAATCCAATAAGCTATAGACACACTAGGGTAATTTAAATATAAACTTGGGATGCCATGTCCTTCCATTAGAACGCTTAATGTATTATTTGAAAGTAAAAGCCTATATACACGTATTAAATTAATTGGTATATTTATAATTAACAAATTTAAATATATATTATCATTATCATTATTACTTTTCATGACCATAGGTAGTTTGCATATCCTTATATAAGCCTCTAACGATGGAAAAAAAGTCAGTAGGTGAGTGCTCTACGTTAAGTTTGTCTAAAAGAGCTAACATTCCAAGATTTCGTCTAAATTGTTCATAATCACATTGTTCTAAATTTCTAGCTAATAGTTTATCCAATTTTTCATCAGCATCATTTTGTAAATTTTCAGGTACAAATGTTACTTTTGCTCTATGAACCTTTCCATCATCATCAATATCAATCTATTTTTTTAAAAAAGGAAAAAATATACTTTATAAATATAATTCATTATATATGTTTATATATATATATATATATATATATATATATTTAGCTATAGCTATTTACATCAACTACAATGATAGTGCCCCCTAATGTAATAGTAGTTATACGATCTCCAGTATCTTTTTGTGAAGTATCAATAAAACACATTAAACCCATCGATTTCCCTAGCTTTTCTAATTGTTGAGGATTTAATTTGGATTTGGATTCTTCAATGTTGTCAAGTGCTTTTTCTAAATAATCATTTGACTGTTTTAAAAGATCTTTTACGCGTAATACTGTGCTTTCTGTAGTTGCTTGTTCCTATTATATAAGTATACATATTGATAAATTAAAATATGTATAAGTATATTTCTCACTTTCGCTTATTCATTCACCCTTTCTGAACTTTTTTTCTTTTTTCTTTTTGCATAATTTACTTTAAGTTGATTAAAATGTTTTCTAAAAGCTGGATCAGCACTTGGTCCCATTTTCATAACATCAGAAAGTACTTCAGCTTCAAATTGTGAACATATAGAGCGAATAATATCAATATGGTATTTGAATTCTCTTCGTATTTTATCAATATTTACTGGGCCAAAAGCATGTAGTTCTAATATTTCAAATCATAATAGCAATATTGGTAATATACAAATATATATATATAAAAAAAAAAAAAAAAAAATGAGGATTATATATATTTATTATTTGTAAATACTGAAACTTAAATGTTTTTCTACCATTGTTTTTTGCCGTTATTTCATTAGATTTAGTGAGAGCTGGTAAATCTTTTTCTAAATCGCGTAAAATACGCTGAATACCAAAAACCGATGAACTTATAGAGTGCTTAGTTTCTGTTGGGTTAGACATAGAGATTATTTTTTTTAAAAAATCGAGAGAGAAAATAAATGGAAAGGTGAAAAATAATTTTTCACCGTTTTTAAATTTTCAAATTTTTTGAAATTTTAAATTCAGACGTTGTTCCTAATTTGGAAAATACTTTTTGAAATTGAAAATAAGCAATCGGTTTTTTTTACATGTACTTTCGTTCTTTATTTGTATTCTTTTTATTGAATTAATTATATATGTATATATTTTTTAGAATTAAATAAATAAATCAAAAGAAAAGAAAATAAATCGAAATATAATTACATACTCTAAGAAAATACAGTATGATTAAAAAAATGGTAATTTTTTTAAAGCACTTTATTGCATTAATGAGATGTTAATATAAAATGAAAATGTATTTATTGTCTTTAAAGTTAAAAATATTACATGTTGCATTCCATTTAAACTATATTCAAATAATTAAGTTACCAAATGAAATAAAATAAAGATTATCGTTAGTAGATTTCGGTATATATTTTTAAAAATCTTTGGTGATTGGGAGTAAATAAATATAAGTTGTATATATTATGTTTTTTTTTATTTATAATCACGATTCTCGTTAGTAAATAACTAAATATTATATATATATATATTAATATTGCTATATTTATTTTATTGTTGTTATTAATAAAAATAAATAAAATAAAATGGACAGAGCTGAAAGCATTAAAATTCTATAACGGAGTTTGGGAAGACTTTTACTAAGGTAAGTACTGTTTAAATAATGAGACCTCATTTTCAGAAAAATAAACTTGAAATTTTGTAAAAAAAATCAATTAATTTTGGGCATTGTATAAACGAGGGGGGGGGGGTGGCAATTATAAATGGCCTTCTGGTTTTTGGTATTCATTTATTGATATGAAAAATTGTTACTTGATAAGCTTCTAATATATATATATATATATGTATTGATATATTTATATATCTTTAATTTTTAAAATATTTATTGTATAATGATATAATATTCAAAGTATTAGGTAAATGATGCTAAATTTATTTTAATAAACTCATTACTCATTAATAAATCACAACAGTCCTATTTTATCCTTATTATTTCTCTTTTTTTTTCATTTTTCATTTTTTTAAAAAGGTATAAGTATATATGAATGAATAATTGTACAATTGTTTATATTTTTTTTAAATATATATATATGTATAATCAAGAGGTAGACCCTGAGGTTGATCTTAATCTATCACGTGAACTTCTTTTTTTTGCATGGTTAGTTGCTAATAATATGGCCCGATTTTTTAACTTGTGTAAATCCATTGTTGTTGTCGTAATTAATATTAACGCTGAACCAAACAATGTATTCCCATCTGGATATTCATTAAATAAAATTATTCCAAGTATAAAAGCAAAAAAGAGATCACCTCCTCTAATGATAATACCAAGTCCAGTTGGTGCCATTTTCAAACTAAAATAGTTAAAAAAACCATTGTAGTAAATTGTTACTGATCACGGTTATCATTCATATTAATTTATTTTTATTCTTGTTTTTATATTTATGAACTTACCCCTGATTTAGAGAACACTGTCCTACAAATGCAAATAAGCCGAGTAATATTAAATTTTGTAGAGTTGTCCAATTGATATCAGAGGGCAATAATGGTGATTCTTGAAAAATGAAAAATCCAATAGGACTAATTAAAGAAGAGACGGCACCAAAATAAACAGAATGCACCAAGAAATGAACTCCTTTACCAATTTTACGGACAGTAATAAAACTCATAGCTGATGTTAAAGCGCCAAGTAATGCACTACAAACACCAAATTGAGTAATAAAAGAATTCGTGGAGGATATTGTCAAAAATGAGTAATAGTTATTGTTATAAGTAAAGATTAAACCTGGTTTGGTCACAAACAAAATCCCAACAATACTAATAATTGTATATAAGACATCCATACTATTAAAACTTTCTTCAAAAACAATGGCTGATAAAATGGCAACAAATATTGGGCCAAGAAAAAAGAGTACTATCCATAGGTATGCATATATATAAAACAATTAGAAAGGGAAAAAAAAAAGCAAATAAGTTCTAAATGTTTTAAAAAAAACCCTGTATTGTAACATTGACGGGGGCCAGTTTTCTTATATTTCTTATATTTCCTTATGTAATTATATATATATATATATATATTTACTTACCTGTAGCGGTAAATAAAGACAGCATAGTTAAACTATAAAATAATAAAGTTAAACCGATAGATACAATGAATGCTCGTTGAAGTAACCAAAGCCGTATACCACGTTTCCCTAATGGATTTATTTTCAAAAAAGCACAAGCTATTAAAGATAGATTGAGTTGAATGATGGATCTAGAAAAGACAATAGTAAACAGACCGATAGAAGACTGATGGCATTGTTTTACATAAGCAGACATGGCAGTGAGTGATAAAGCAGAAATAATAAGTAGGAATAAACCAATTGATTCTTTTTTTCGTTGAAGAGGATCTGTTTTAGTTAAAGTTAAAGACATTACTGTTTCATAAATTTGAGGATCATATTGTGAAAGAAGCGGTGTAGATTCATTGACAATCGTTACGCTGGTTGGTATGGGTTTTTGTATATTATTAAACGAGGAAGTGGAAGAGACATTTGATTTACTTTTATCATTATTACTAATTTTATTGGTTGTATTATCATTCTTGGATGTTGGTATATCAGATATGCTTGCTGACATTTGATACTATATTTAAGTTAAAATAGTAGTCTATTTCCCTATAAATTAAATAGTAGTTATTTTGTATTTACGAAAGATAAAAAAATAAGTACTAATATAAAAAATATGTTACTTCAATATTAAAGTAACAATAACGATAAAAAAATTTATTAATATAAAAAAAAGAATAAAGTGAAAAATGAAAGAAAAGAAGTTGAAGGAAAGGAATATTAAAAAAGGAAGCCTCCAGCAAAATTTTATCAAATTTAAATCCAGACGATTTTTTTATAAAAAATTGTGTGGAGTATATGATCAATCATTTTCCAATTTGGTTCAAAATATAAATCTTTTATTTTTTTATGCTAATAAAAAGTATGCTTTTTCCAATATCATTTTTTATAGTTTTATTGGACTAAATTATTATTTTTTGTAGACGCTTTTCTACTTCGGCCTACTGCTAAGCTAAGGTATATATTTTATCCTATTAAATCCTCGTAGTTTAATTTTTTAAGGACTTCAACACAAAATGCAATAAAAATTGACTGTAAAAAATGGACCAAGGTGATACTTTGCATGTATACAAATGTTGTTTTTTTTCTTCGTGATCATTCAATCAATCCTTCGAAATGGTAGTATCTATATTAAAAATAAGATATAGGTATATTTCTCTTAGGGATTTTTTAAAAAAAAAATGCACCTATGTTGGGCTCCACTTCTGCTGATATTGATGAGATCTTTTGGAGGATCAAATAACCTAATTCAAAATGCTTTATTAAATAAGATAGCTTGGCTAAAAAAAGTGTAACCTTAAAATCCACTTCGATAAATAAACCACAATAGATACTACTAGAGCATAATATTAAATTAATATCTTCATATATAATCTTCATAGAAAAAAATAAAATCAAAATATTTTAGTATTTATGAAAAACACTGTATAATTATAGTATTTGTAAAGAATTAAAATATATTAGTGATAGGTAATAAGATAAATAAAATAAATTAAACTAATAAAATGACCAGCAAACCTAAAAGGTAAAAAGGAAATTCGAAAGTCCGCACGTTTTTTTAAAAAAAGTTTAGGGACAATTTTTTTTTGTTTCTTTTCCTTTTATAATATTTTTATTGTTGTGAATTCTCTTTTTAACAAAATATAAAATGAATTATTTAGATTCACCTACTAGGCGTAGTGATATTAATAATACTAGTCCCTTAACATTATTTGATAGTCCTTCTCGTTCTGGGAATCGATATAATTATCAAGCGCTTAGCTGTGAATCACCACCTGCTAATTTTGAAGATTTAAGAACACCAATGCAAGTCCCACGACCAAGTTTAGATTGGACTAGAGCAATAACAACAACCAGTACTTTAGGAAGATCAATTTTTTCATCCAATTATAATCGAAGTTCTTCTATTACTACCAATGAAAATAAAGATGTTGAAAAAATTCAACCACCACAGCAAGAACAAAAAATAGTAGCTTCACCTATAAAGGAAAAAGACTCTTCCTTGATCAAATCAAATTTGAAGAGTCCTTTGGGAAGTAATGAAAAATGGGATACTCTTAATGAAGAAGATGATAAAAATAAAGAAGAAAAAAATCTCATGACACTTGATGCTTCACCGATAAATAGCTCTCTTCCAAAAATTGATTATAAAATTGCTCATTCTACACCTGTTCGACAAGAGTTTCAATATACTCCTTCTTCTGATAACTCATCCCCTATCAAATTCAGTCCTCTTATAAGAAAAGATTATAATAAGAATAGCCCAACAGATATATCTCAAAAACTACATTATACTCTTGAAGATGATAATAAAAAGGATCATACTTCTAAAAAATCTATAACAAAAAGTTTGGATGGTTCTCCAATTAAAAAATACGATATTAAGTATGAGTTTAGTGATGATAAGGGCGATAAGAAACGAGACCTAAGTTATGGCAAAATCAAGAGCGATACTGATACCGATAATGATAGAGTTAAGGACAATGAAAATAACAAGAGTGATAAAAAAGAAGATGAATCTTTATCTTTTTTATATAAATCATACAGCGAAAGATTAGTAACACCAACAGCGAAAACATATTCTCGTCACCCTTTCACTTTTAGTAGCCCAAATAAGAAAGAAAAAGAAAATGATGATAAAAGAGAATATATAATATCATCTTCTTCAACACCACCACCAGCATCGCCACAAAAGCAACAAATTCCAAGTACTTATCGTAGTCCAGTATATAGTAATTCTTCATATAAAAATTCAGATAAAAAACAATCACCTGCTATTACTCCACAAAAAACAGCCAATAATAACATCGATGATACCATAAAGCAATCTTCTATTATAAAATCTCCATTAAAATCAGATAATACCGGTAATATCAGTAATATCAGTTTACTCTCACCTTCTTATTCCACCACTCAGAATATTAATCATGTAGATAATAAAAATAATTATAGTAATTACGATAATGGTCATGACAATGAAAATAATAACAGTAATATATATGGCAATGATAGCTATAATGATAATGAAAAACACCAGCATCAAAAAGAAACCACTGTATTAAGTCCAAAGTCACCATTAGATATTGCGGCTACTTTAAAAAAGGATGAGCAACATGAAGAAATCAATACACAAACGTCTTCTCATGGAAGTAATATTAGCAAATCTTCATCTAAACGACGATACAGATATATTAATACTGAATTACCTCATTATATGCGTTCAACAGAATCTTTTCAAAACCGTATTCAATCTTCAGAAAATAGTACAAAGCTACATAAAACTATATCGGGAGGAATCACTGTAATTAATTATATAAATACATTTATAAAAGCAAAAATAAATATATATGGGGTTAGTTACTGTGTTAATTAATAAATCTATTTTTTTTTAAAAAAAATAAAAATTAAATTAAAATACATTATTATATAGAAACGAAGTTCCTCAAATACAAATCGATTCAAATCCACAACTAAAATTAATGCTATTGATGATATCCGTAATGAAATGACACCTGAAGATGTATATATTCCATTGGCTGCAAGAGTGAAATTATTTGAAAAAGGATTAGGCAATGGTATTAAACCAACACCTATAAATAATCAAAAACAATCAAATGTAAGTTTATTATTTCCCTTATTATTATTATTATTATTATTGAATAAAATACAAAAATGGATTAGTGCATTTATATTATTTAAACTTTTTTTAATAAAATAAAAATAGATAACAAATTCTCCAGGTACACATAAATTAACAAAACCTAAATCTCCACAGTTACTTACTCGCCAACGATCCTTCAGTTCAAGGTAATATATAAGATATTTTTTGGTCATATGTATTTGCTTATCTGATTTTCCTTTTTATTTTATATATATATATATTAGTCATAATTGTTATCGAACTGATGAACGTTCAAGTGTACCTCAATCACCATCTGTACTTGAGAATGAAGGTTCTGCTAAGAATATAAAACATATTAATCAACGAAAACATACCGAAGATCAGACATATACCATTAATCGTGATAATAGTAATAACAATAGCCATAGAGTAAATAAGCGACCTTATTATTCTATATCATCATCATCCATATCAACTAATAAGGTAGTTTTTAAAATAAAAGTATTAAAAAAGTATTCTGGAACTATATTAATTAAATACTTATAATGGTTTTTTCTTTTTTTTTTTCTTTTAGAATGATCATCATGCGAAAAAGGATGAAAATAAGAAACAAAGACGCCATGACCATCCACCATTGGAAGTAAAGGTAAAGTACCAACGAATATATAAAATTGAATGAATAGAAATGAAAATACATTTTTAGCTAAGTATATATATATATATAGCCATTTCAATTTGCAACAGATAAAAGGGCTGCACGGTATCAAGAACTTTTTCGAACAAAATTAAAATTATGGAAAGAAAAAGAAAATCAAGAGAAACCTGTTCATAAACGTCATAAATAATAGTTTTATATACTTGTTTATATATTGATAATTTTTTTAATAATGATGTTTTTTTAAATAAATTATATGTATTTTCTTATTTACTTTTAGAGTCATTTTTGTTTATAAAGTAAAATAAATAAATGTGAATAACAACCTGTTATAAAGAAAATTTAATTTACATAATTACAAAAATAATACGTAATAATAGTGAATTATACATTTTTTTATATGCATTTAAGTTTTTTTGAAAAATTAGGTCAAAAATTTTTAAGGGAATTGAGTTTAAAATAAATTTAGATATTATTTTTTTTTCTTCATTGTTGTTTTTGCTCCTTTTCCTTTCTTATTCTTTTTATTTTAAAATAATAATAATAATAAAACACTTATTTTTCATTGTTTTATATTATAAATATTATTACTATAAGCATATATATTACTTTATAAAAATATGACAGAAGAAGATAGACATTACATAAGATATAATGATCATACAGAAGGAGATATAAATGGAGGAGGACCAATTCGTCGTGGAAATCGTCACCATAGATCTGGTGATAATCATGGTAAAGTCGATTTTTGATTCGATGAGTTTTTTATGAATATACACATATATACATCTTTAGGAAAAATAATAAATACGTTTCGTTATGCTTATTATTTTCTACTTCTTTTTTTTAATATATATTTATATATATATATATATCCATATTTATATTATTTATCAATTTATTGTTATTGAATGTCACTTGATAAAATATTATTACTACTCTGCTGATAGGTGGTGCACCTTATCGTCCTCGTAGAGATGATCCAAGAAACGAAGAGAAACAGTGTCGTACTTTATTTGTTAGAAATATTCAGGTGAAGAATAATATTATATATTATAATATATATATTTGTATATATAGAAATATGTAAGCAAGTCAGAATTTTTTTTGACGTATTAATATTTAACGTATTTTTTTTACAATTTTTTTCTTCTCTCTCCCTCTTTTTCTTTCCATTTACTTTTACTACATATTATTATCATTTTTTATTACCTTTATATTAAAATATTATAGTTTGATACAAAAGAAGATGAAATTCTGAAAGTATTCAGTCCTTATGGTGACATCAAAGAAATATTTAATAGAATGGAAACTCGTGGGATAGTATTTGTGCATTATGTAATGACGGAAAAAAAAGAATACGGAAATTGCCCAAGATAAAATTACTGACTTTGTTTTTCATTATTTAATCTTAGTATGATTTACGTAGCGCTGAAAGAGCAAAAAGGGATTGCGAAAATATTATGATAGGTGGAAGAAACTTGGATATTCATTATTCTGTACCAAAAGATGATATACGCGTTGTTAAGTGTGACCGTACAAAGAACCAAGTAAGGATAATATAACTCTATAAATATAAATATATTTTGTATTTATGAATAATGATGTTTATTTTATTATTGTGATTATCACGTCTTTGCTTTTTAAGGGAACTTTATTGTTGTCCTTAAACGGTAGTCAGTCAGCTTTAGTGGATAGTGAGTTATATGACTATTTTAAACAGTTTGGTGACATTAAAGTTATTCGTACTCCAACTTTTAAGACATCAAGCGAAAATACAGAACGCTGGTAAGTTTGTTTTTATATTAATATACACATAAGAATGAATAGATAAATAAAAGGGCTATATGATAAGTTTACTTATATGAAATTCATTTTTTTTTTTAATAAAAATCATAATATAAATACATGATAGGCAACGCTTCGTAGAATTTTATGACTCTAGAGCTGCAGTAGCTGCTGCTGATGCAACTCATGGAAAAAGCTATAAAAATGGTAAATGGGATGTAACTTATTTTTGGGACCAAGGACCAAGGTAAAAATAATATATATATTTAACTATGATAATGATAGTAATAATAATAACAGAGAGGGGGAAATGGGAGATTGCATATATATTAATAATAATTATATGTTTTTAAAGAGAAAGACGTGATGTTTCACCTTCAAGACGTGGCGATAGAACGCGCAGATCAGATCCAAGATCAAATCGACACGACAGAGATAGATATGATGATCATCATCGACGAGGCAGGCATACATCCCCACCACCAAGACATTCATCATCATCACACTGGAACCCACCTCCTTCTTCAATGCCAGCTCCTACTCCACTTCCTGTCCCAACTTCAAACTCTATTATCGTAAATTATTTTTATAATATTTACAATAAAAATAATAATAAGAGTACATTTATGATTTTTTTTATTAATACGTGAACTGACTATTATTATTTTTATTATTATTTTTATTTAAATATAATTTTAGGATCAGAGTCAATTAGAAAAATCACAAAAAGCACAACAGGTAAGACAAAAAAAATTAATAAACACAGAAGCATAATTACCATACTAATAGTTATATTTTATTTATAATGTTTATCTACTTTTTTTTAAATAATAATAATAATAATAATAGTTACTTACATTATTGTCACAATTGCAAAGTGGTCAAAACCAGGTTCCAGCTCCGGCTCCGGCTCCGGCTCCAGCTCCAGTTCCAGTTCCAGCCCAGTCTTCAATATACTCACAACCAGTAGCAAATAATTTGCCAATCTCTGGCCCTCCATCACTTTCTGCTGCACCTACTGGACCTCCTCCACAAAATCAGAATCAAATTCAACAGCTTTTAGGCATATTGGTAAAATAAATTAATATAAATGGTAGTTTATTTATATATGTTTAAGTAATTGTGTTTAATTAATTATCTTTTTTACAGAGTCAGATGTCTGGAAGTACTACACAGCAACAACAACCATTACAACCACAACCACAACAAACTTTACCACAGACGCAACCATATCCTACATATCAGTTACCTTATCAACAGCAGCAACAGCAGCATTATCAACCACAACCACAACAACCATTACAGCAACATACACCCTTTACACCTCATCATCATCAACAACAACAGCCATTACAACCTCAACAACAACAGCACCATTCACCCCAACAACACGCTACCTATTCACCATATAATACTATATCTACTCACGATCCAAACTCTCATCCTCCTTATAATCCATAAAAAGTATATTATTTCTACTATTATTATTATTACTATTATTATAATTATTTTTGTATACTTTTTACCTATATTTAATTTTTTTTAGCTATATTATATATATATATTTTAATTTTTTATTTTATTTATGTGAATTTTTAAATTGAAAGTAGAATAAACGAAATAAAAAATAAAAAAAGGCACACTTTATATCTTCCGGATTATATTTAAAATACTAAGCTTGATTGAAGGAGAAATTCCAAACAGGGACATATTTAATTCCGTCAACTTCAAAACAAAGGGGGGTGGGTTACTAAAGAATCTGTCAACATTTTAAGATATGCATAATTAAAATAATAAAATGGAGAGGATGGATGTTATTTTTTTTATAAAATAAAAGTATCAATTTTTTTTTTCCTTCTATTTCGTTTTCGTTTTCGTTTTCGTTTTCGTTTTTTTTTTATTTTTTATTTTTTTAAACTTTTTAAATAAGAAAATATAAAATGGATAGCGAAAAAATATTAACAATGGTTATTTATTGGGTTCGTATGGGCATTCTATTATTGTCCATCTTTGTTATGATTGCCTCATTAAATCGATATAGTCAAGATACAATTCCACTATTAAGTTTATTACACCATAGCATCAATAAAAAACATATAGATGATGTTGCCCAATCCATTATCCAAGATAGAAAGTTAATAGCCACTTTAGTTGCTTGTCAAGCATCTATTTTTTGCCCATTGTTTTTATTAGCTGGTAATCAGATGGAAAAAATCAAAAAATTACCTTATTCATGTTCTATTCATAATAACAACAATAA
This sequence comes from Cunninghamella blakesleeana, assembly GCA_017871115.1. Lineage (NCBI taxonomy): Eukaryota > Fungi > Mucoromycota > Mucoromycetes > Mucorales > Cunninghamellaceae > Cunninghamella > Cunninghamella blakesleeana. The sequence continues at coordinate 1,207,052 of JAFCIZ010000004.1, read as the reverse complement.
TGATAATGAAAATCGTAACGAAAAAGGAAATAATCACCAACAATCTACTCAGTCATCAACTTCATCATCAACATTTTTTTTAAAAGGCTGTATTGATATATTTTGTCAATTTTTAATGTCTGTTGGACTTGCAATCACTTGGATGTTTTGTATTTCATTTGATCAAAAAATACAAGCAATTGATTCAGCTTTCTTATTAAATCCTACCCTTCCTTCATCGTTATTAACAGCACCATCCTCTTCATCTTCATCTCTAATTTCCCTTATTTGGAATGCTTGTTCTATTTCTAATAAGTCCATTTCTGGATTAAAATATATCATTTTATTTACTTTAATGGTGGAAATGATTATCATCAGTTTAGTATGGTTACAATACTGCATAAATAATTTATTTATTAAAAACAAAAAGAATATTGAATTACTACCAACTGTTTCATCCAATATGCAGTAATATAATCATTTATTATTTTTATTATTCCTTTTTCCTAATCTACTATTATAATCATTTTTTAATTTTTTAATTTTTCATTTTTTATTATAATTTTTGTCATTATTTTTTATATTATATTTTTTTTTTTAAAAAAATAAAAGTATTCAATAAACATATTTATTATCCATATTTGGATAACCGTTTTTCTTTTTCTTTATTTTATCTCTCTTCTCCACATTCAAAAAAAGATATATTTTAATATATATTAATATGGTAACTTGGAGTCACTCCATATAGAGGTCGATTAAATCTTGCTTGTAGTATAATCTTGCCCTCCCCTTTTATTTTTTAAAAAAGAACTAGTAATAGTTCATGAATTTATTAACACCAAAGTTAATAATGAAAGATAATACGACTGTTTTCATAATATCAATAACTAATTTGGGTGCAAAAAATGAATGTTATATACTAGATGCATGGGTTTACCATTTAAATAATGCCATCGTGTTAATCAAATACTTTATTATATAATATCATTGATTTATAATGATAATAAATAAAACAATAATGAAATTTTTTGTTTATATACTGAAGTACAGTACTTCTCCTTTTTGTTATGAAAAATAAAATTAGTAAAAAGCGACAAAGGAAATTGAAAATATAAAGTATGCACTTATTTTTTTCTTTTTTATATTACCATTTTTATATTATCAAAATACTTCAATTATATATATTTATGTGCATAAGTTTATTGGTATACTGTTATGTTTCTTCTGTGTATATATTGCTTGGCTTATTACTACATTGGTTTACTACTGCATTCAATTTTCTAGAGCTTTTTACAAATCAAGTAATAATAATTTATATAAGGTCATTTATTTGTTTAAAATACTTAATAATAGTGCCTATTTTATTTTCTGAAGGAATCCATTTAAAATAAGCCAATATAAACTGTGTATGCATAGCTATGAATTGTCAATTTAATTTAGTTACAAAAAAATCTATACAGTTTGATAAGAGCAATATATCAATGGGAAATCTTACCAGATAGAATTGCTCACCTGCTAGCCATATCAAATGGATTTTTACCGACTTATAATTTTAGTAGATGTTTTAGATCAAGTTGGCCAAACTCATAAGTATATGCACTATTTTATTTAAACTCAGGCTCTTTTGTATTTTATCGTATTCTTTCGTGTGTGAAAGAGCCTTAAATATTTTAAAGTACTTCCCCTATTGCTGTTAGATTCTATTTTATTCTTTCCTATTGTCATTTTTCATTAAAGATCATTACATATTTGGTTTAAAGTATAGCTATTTCATAGTAATTGATAAATAAAATAAAGAGAACAGTATATTGTCTGCTTTTTTTTAAAAGGGATTATCTAAAAATATTTTAGAAGTTAAAGTACACATCAAGTTTTTTTATATACATAGCGTAAAAATCGTTAGCTTTTTTGTAACATTCATTATTGATGATATGTATATAGAAAAATCATTAAATAAGATTACATAATTTTAAAAAGATAAAAATATATATATTTAATAGTTTAATGGAAAAATAAGTAGGTATATTTTTTTATTATTTTAAAAATCCGATGTAATACCATTGGCTTTTTTATAATTTAGCAAGGACAGCTTCAGCACCAGAACATGATACACCACGAACCTTTTCAACACCAATGTACTTCACGACCAAATCATCTACAACAATAGCAAATCTTTTTGATCTTATACCCATACCATTATTTGTTAAGTCTTGATCCAATCCTAATGCCTTTGTGTAAACAGCACTACCATCACCAGCCATAATGATTTTTCCTTTGGTTTCTGATACTTTGCCAAAAGCATTCATGACAAAAGCATCAGTAACAGATAAACAAATTACTTCATTAATACCTTTAGCTTTAAGAGCATCGTGAGCATCGATAAACCCAGGAACATGCTTTTCTGAGCAAGCAGGAGTAAAAGGTCCAGGGATGGCAAAAATAACAGCTTTTTTACCTTTTAATTTTTCGTGAACTTTATAAGGTTGAGGACTATATGTCATATAATTGAGAAGTCAGCATAGAAATATAAATAAAATAATGCAATTTAAAGCTATATTATTATTATTATTATTATTATTATTATTATTGCTTACAGAGGACAAGCTTTTAAATCTTCCTTGGGATCATATGGAACGTATTGAAGTGTACCGTCAGGAATCTATATTAGTCAAAGAAAATATATTCTTATTAGTAACTTGCTCTTATTTTATACTTTTTTTTCTTTTTAAAAAAAAGAAGAAAATTACAATATCGCCAACTTGAATCTATTAATAAAAGAAAATGAATAAGTATTGATAGTCATGTATGTTAAAAGAATATATTATTATATAGTAATTCATATTTTACTATCAAAGATTTACCATTGTATAAAAAGTGTGTTAAAAAAGAGTTTAAAAGAAGAAAAAAAGATGTGGTTAAAAAAAATTGATGGAAGGTTTTTAATGTCAAAAATTTTAAAGCCAGAAATTCATTGTTAATTTTTCGTTATCTTTTTCCTTTTCCATTCCTTTTATATTACTAAATAATAACTGTTGATATGTTTTTATTGATCAAGTCTACTAATTATAAATTTAATATTATATCAATTAATAAAATTCTTTTGCCTTTTTTATATACGATAGTTTATTATTATCATTGTTGTAATTGCTATTATTGCTATTACTTAAAAAAAACGAAAAGATGGAGTCTTCACTCTATATTATTGAGTTTTTCATGTCGCCTCAAATTTATAAATCAATCCGCTTTATGCAGGTTATTAACTTTTTACGATAAAATAATATTGATAATATTTATTATATTACTTAGTAAGTAGCTTTCAATTTAATTATAATACATTTTGAAACAAAAAAAAAAAAAAAAAAAAAAAACCATTAAACGTTATATAAGTAATTTAATAACAAAGCTAATGCTAACGAAATAAAATGGCCAATTATCCATAAAGTATCCAAATATTGACATCTTTACAATATATAAATAGTAATATAAATAATAATGATAAAAGGAATTTTAAGCTATCCACCCAGCCCTTGGGCGCAAAACTCTGTTATAGCTAGGCACAACTTTGTTTTCAGGGTTAAATTTAACAGTAATACTTGCACCATCGCAATTTATTATCATAGTGGAGCCATTGTGTTGCATATTATTATCATGTGACCAATGCCAGCCATAAGAAAGTACAGCCAATTTGTCTCTGATGTTTAACCTACGATACATATCATCTTCAAACCACCTCGTTCTTTCACTGACATACCACTCCATACATATATTCTTGAAAAGATCAATATTTCTTTCAGTACCTCTTGTGAAAGTCAGCAGAGTAGAATTATTAGATTTAGCAACTATTAAATGAACATTTGTACCATTCATATTACAATTTGTAATCAAGTTAAAAGTATTTCTGTTAATACGGTAAGTTATACCATTTAATGATACTTCAGACCAAGTGTGATTACTGTCTAGTCGTATAATATGATTATATGACAGTGTATCCAGAAGGTTACTATTATAATTGCTGAATGCATTGCTGTTATCATCATCAAAAGGGTTAAATAATAAAGAATTATATTCTAAATATCTTAGATTGGTTTTTCCATTAACATCACCAGTAACGATTGTATCTTCATCGGGGTAGTTGTTGATGGTATCCAATTGATTACAAAAATCATCTCTATTGAGACAATAAAGGGAAAAAGTGGTCATCAATAAAGATCGGTAAAGAAATTGCTGGATGGTTTTTTTTCTCAATGGATTTCGAACCACCAAAATACTCGTGTTACCCCAAAATAATAAAAAAGTGAGGATTATTCGCTGCCATAAATTTAAAAAAAGGCTTTGTCGCATTTCCAAATCGCCATACTTTATCCAGCTTGCAAAGGTATCATTTGTCCATAAATAAAAAATAAGAAATAAATCAATAAGAATGCATATCAAGGTCGTTTTATAAGAATAAAAACCTCTATTAAACGCACATCGGTAGTCTTCATTGGTTAGCATGGTAATATCAAAATGAATATGATTCTCTGTGTCTTGATGAATGGGTATATTGGTATGTTTCTTAATATTAGGATTATCATCGTGTTCATAAATAAATCTGGTTGGTGTTTGCCGGTAGATCCCAAATAACATGGAAATCCACCAAAATATATCACCAGCTAAACTTGATTCTTCCATTTGAATAATAGATAATAATTATAAATTAAGAATAAAATAGAGTAAAGTAGAATAAAAAGTGATATAAAAAAAGTTTATTTATATTGATTTAATAAAGGAAAATAAATTTGGCACTTGTCAAAAAAAAATGCTATTTTAGGATTAGTTTTGGGAAAGTATTTTTTTTAAAAATATAAATATAAATAAACAAAGTTACAGCGTTGTTTTCTCGGTTTAACCGTCTTTATTTATTGTTATGAAACGCAGTATTATTGTTAAAGTAAACTTTTTTTTAAAAGTCAAAGTAACCTATGTTTAGAGAAATGAGCTTGCTACACAAAAATAAACAGTTAAACAAATAAATGAGTGCAAGTTGATGTAATACAAACGAGTCAAACAAATAAAAAAAGAATCTACAGCACAAAAAGTAGCAGCTTTCTATGTAATTCAGAATTAGAGTAAAAAACATAAAAGAAAAAATACCACATTAAACAAACCAATCAATAGCTTTTTGCGTGATGGAGGCCCAAAATAAAAAAAAAAACAATACCTCAAAATAACTATATAATGCTTTTTATCTTTATAGACAAAGTATGAGAAATAAAAAATCAATCAAAAAATATAGCCAATACACTATTTATTTATTACATTTATATATATATATATATATATATATACTAGTAGTCATACAAATTCCTATTTTTTTTTGTTGCCTGAGGCAATTTACACACATTCCAAAAGTAGGGGATTTTTTTTGACACACCAAGATATTCCCATTTGTAATTCTTTAAAAATATTATGCGCTGAATTTAATTTTTTTTTTAGTTCTATTTTACGGTATTCTATTTTTCTTTTCTTTCACAGTTTTCTTTTCTTTTCTACCTTTTTTCTTTCTTTTCTATTTTATTTTAAGTATGTTAAAGTATGTATATTTAAATATCATATATTTATTTAATAGATTCATGTTTATATAACAAAGTATTTTTATTGATTCATTTTTTAAATACATGTATATAGCCGAAAACTTCATTCACGAATATTATCAAAATTGTCTGACACGTTGTCAACACTTCAAGATGATATCAGTAATGAAGATCTACAAAGATTCAATTCAAAGTGCTCTTCTCTACCAAAGGAAGACTTCCCTATTGATTCAACTGTTATTTTAACACGTAAAGATATGAGCTCAATTAAAAGCATCAAAATGGTACTTAAAAAAAGAATAAAATAGCCGATACACTCGAATAACAATAGGGTTATTATATATATTAAATGTAAATATACACTTTTTTATTATACCATATTATTGAATAGACAAACAGATCTTCTGAAGCTTTATCTGCTTTTATAAAATATGCATTAACCGTTCAACTTCCCCAACTTGAAACAGTAGCTAAGCTAATGAATTATATAAGATGTTTACAAGTATATGAATGGGAATACCCTACTTTAAGTCAAGGTTAGTTAATTTATAAAAATGTAAATTCAAAGAAAAAAAATAAATAAAATGACTAAATTGTTGATTTTGTTCATAAATTACAGGTCCAGCACTACCTGAAACTATAACTTACCAGCTCTTTTATTGTCTTGTATATCTCTCTCGAAAACTTCCCGAGCAACATGCAAATATAGTCAACTTACTTGTTGCTTATACGGTCTCATTATATGAACAATTGATTGATAACAATATGGATGGTAATATAATAAAATATAACAAAATATGTAAAAATATTATTTGAATACCTGTTTATAAAAATGTTGATACGAGTGTATAGAACTAACTGTAATTCCCCCGTTTATTCCTATTTTTTTTTTTTTTTTTATTTAGTTGATCATATTATATGTTTTTTGTTTCCAAGTTTGAACGGGGTGTTCCAAGCACTTCAAAAATCACCTTATTTTGATACGGGGCTTCAATTGGATAAATTTTGTTCTCATTTAAGAAGCATAACGAAACAACAAGCCATAGAAAACATAAAAAATGCCATTACAACATGTATTCATGACAAAAAGAATGATGATGATAATACTGTATCAACTAGTAGACAAATTTTAAAGATTTATTGGGAAAATGAAGTACCTTTGACGCCAAATAGGATCATTTACGATAGTATGATAGTGATTAGGAATACACTTGCACGGATGTTGGTTAGACAAGAAAAAACATTCGATAATTGTATAGATCTGGATAACTGGGTTTCTCCTGATGGGTTTCCTAAAAAATCTCATTTTATTAACAATATTGAATATATATGGACATGTTTAATGAAAGACACAGCAAAACCTAAACCTTCGGCATCGTCTGTACCATCAGCAACAGCTACATATGAAAATGAAAATGAAAGTGAAAATGAAAATAATTATGAAAATAGAATGGATGACGAGGAAAGAAATAAAAAAAACATGCGTGCCTTTTATGTTTCATCAGTAGGATATTATCGTGATGTGCGTGATAATTTGAATATAGAAAAGGATGGTGTTGAGGATAAATCTGAAACATTTTATCTGACAGGTATAATGGGTACAAGTTTGGTAAAAAAAAAAAAAAAGTCATATAAAAGATAATATTTATATCCCTGATGAAAAATATTTTTTTTCTTTTACTAATAATATATATATATATATATATATATATTATCTAATATTTAATATTTAATTATTAGCACGTTGCAGCACTAGCTTCGGTTTATTTACAAGAAGTAGATGATGTATTAGTAACTCATATCATAGATTGCCTTTTTCTTGATTCAAATATACACGATCCATGGATTTATGCTGCCGCTCTGGATGCTGCCGCTCTATTAGCACTAAAGTAAGAGAAAAGAAATAATAAATTTTAATGTTAAAAAGTTATAAAAATGATATCAAATAAACTTATTTTTTTTTTTATTATTACTATTATTTAATCATGTAGTTTTAAACACCTTAACAATAGAATGATAGATGCTATATGTCAGTTTCTTGCAACACCTTCGGCTACGTTTGAGAATATAGTGGAATTAGAAAATAATACGATGAACATACGAAAATTTGCCATCATAAGACTAGCTCAGTGTATACAGGTAAGTGTGTGTATAATATTTATATATATTGACAAGAAACACCACACCCTTTCATATATATATGAATTTTTTATTTATTTACTTATTTACTTTATAGATCATGCCAAAAAAGGATTTATCTCAAACAGCAATGTCAGTTTTATACAGATTACTCAATGAATTAATTCGATATAATGAAATAGCTGATGGTCATAAGGGAATATGTGGTGATAGTGATAACATTAAAATTAGAGATTTTGACGAAAATCAAAAACAGCAAGTAAGAATTAATGTGGTAACTGCAATTATTGATGTGGCAGTTTATCTTAAGGATGATAAGGTAGATACTATAAATATTATTAGATAAAGGACTTTTATAAGGATATGAATATTCAAATATATTTTTAATATGGATATTTACATCATTAATATATATATATATATGTTCTAGATTATATCACAAGCTTTTTCAATGCTTATACTTCAACGAAAGTCTTTTTCTGTATCAACAATTAAATTTCTTATTTCGGGCTTAGTTGATTTTGCTTTAGGATCTACAACAGGTGTATTTGATGAAATTTTAACACTCTTGTCAGAATATAGCAATGAATATTTTATATCAGAAAATCATATATGGTTAATTGTAAGCGAAAAGAATTGTAATGTATAATAAAAATGAATTATATTTAATATGTACTTATCTAATTTTTTATTCTTATTTTTTTAATATATAAACTATATAGATACTGAATTCTCAAATTGATTTATCTAAACGATTATCATGCCGCCCTGAGTTTTATCAAACTTATCTAACCAATTTATTATCCTTATTTTTGGAACAAGGTAGCAAAATTTTAACAATAGAATCAAAAGCTGATAAATTTGTATTGCAAAATAAACTTGGATCACTACTCCAAGCCATTCATGAATTATTAGCACACAGCGATTTTAATCCTCAAGATAACCCACCTTCTGAAACCTTAACAGCACTCTTCCAAAATATGTGGTTTTTATGCGTATTATTTGGATTCGTAATAGAAACCAAAGAAACACGCCACTTGCAGGTTTCTTTATTAGCTATAGCTCAAAAAACCCCATTACTAGTAATTGATAGTGCATCGGAATATTTGGAAAGTAATCTTGATCATAATTTTGTGTTAAGCAGTGAAAATGCTATAGCCGCTATGAATTCAGATAGTTTAAGGCATGTTCTGACAGAGATTTTACCAACGCATGCCTATGATATCAAATATTTACCTTTTTCAATGGTTGTCTTTTTGTTGGCCATCTATCATACAGAAACAAGAAGAAGTCAAACAGGAAGAACGGATTTTATGGTACGCTACTTTATGAATGAAAGTATAGCCACAGGATCCCCATTAACAAATTGTTTAGAGGGTATATTGAATCGCGTTGTAAATGATTACATCAAAGTGTCCTTGGTAAAAGCGTCCAATCAATTACTTGGAAAAGATATAAATAATCAACTTGAAGATTTACTGCCACTGTGTTGTCATAAAATATCAAAGGTTCATCAATTAGCTGTTCAAGTAGTGGATACTATAGTATACTCTTTCCCTCAAGTCTTTACTGAAAAATCGCTTATAGTATTATTATTGGAACTTGTACAATTATTATGGCTGAGCTGTAGTGCTGAATATACCAATGAAGTAAGTAAAAAAAAAAAAAAAGACTCTTTTTTATATCTTTTAAATATGATAATATTTGAGAGAGATATTGGAAACCTTACAAAAATATTTATTTATATTTTGCTTAATAGTACAATGCTATTTATCAATTTACATCAAAACGTGTCGATATATCTATAGAAATGGTGGATTGCTTTGATTATAGAAAAAAGGTATTTAATAAAATAAAAGATTTTGCTAAAAAATGGCTATTACTTTCAATGGAATGGTGTCCTATGGAAACAACTGGATCACTTCAAGATTATATTTCTGAGTTTGATATGTTTGAAGTTGGTGGACCAATGAATACAACTCATATGGGACGAATTGTTGCAATAGAAGTTGGAAAGATGTCATCAAATGGACAAAGTTCAGGTAAAAATAAAAATATTTCTTTTTAAAATAATAGAATTATCTCATAGTAAAATGTTATATTGTAATATTTTATATTTACATATGTTTAATTGTTTTACATATATTAGAATATGAACGTGTTATACCAGGTATTGGTTTCGATAATTCTTCAAATTTTACAAACGGTTTTACTTCAAGACGTTATTATATGGGGGAAATCAATGGTATTAATTTTATTACAAACAATCAAAACCCAGAAAGTAAGCATTTAATCTATATTCTTTTATTTTTATATTCCATACATTAATCAATATAACTTTTGTAAATGTATACTATATCCTTTTTAATATATATTTTATTATTGCTTTTATTATTAAATTTATTGTCGTTAGGCTCGGCTCAAATTAATCATAAACTGGTAAAGTCGTTAACAGATTCATTACTTTTGGATGTTGAAAAGAAAATATCAGTCGAAGCTATTAAAGTTCGTCAAGTGTTATATCGTACTGCTGCGTTTATAATTTCACAAAAAAAGGTAACAGACAAAAAAAAAATGGTTGCATAAATTAATAAATTGATAGATGATCAATAGCTAATGTTTAATCTTTATATATATTTGCATATAGGTATATCCTGATTTAGTAAATAATCTTGTTCGATTACCTGTGTATATCTTTACAGAAGAATCACTTAGAGATGGTACTGATGTTTGGAACTGGATAATCATAGAACGACCTGATATAGAAAAAAGAATAATGGTAGAAATGCTCTCCATGTGGTCATGGGCTCAAAGTCATAGAAAAGGTCTATTTTCTCCAAAATATAAGTAAGTCGTCTGTCCATATATACCGTAAAAAATAAAATAAAAAACGAGTAATTATAATAATTTTTAAATATAATTAAATACTATGAATTTTTTACTTTATAGTGATCACGACCCATTTTTACAAAAAATGACATACACCCCTTCAGATACTTCCTGTAATATAGCCAAACAAGTTGAAGTTTCAAAGTTATTTGCACCACACGAGATTTGGCTTCGTTTTATCACAAGTCTTTTTTTCTCAATACGACATAGAAATCGACACATAGTTAAATTATGTATTCAGCTCTTAAAATTATCATTCCAAAATACACATCTAATGAGGTAATGTATCATAAATAAATAAAAATAAATTTATAATAATAAAATAATTAATAATGTCTATTTTCTTTTTTCTTTTTTTTTAATAGCACCCACCCATTGTCAAGATTACCGCGATTTCAACTTCTTTATTTGGGTATAAATATATTAAAATCTGTTCATTTAGAGGCTTATTCTGAATATCGACTTAGATCATTAATATATGGTTCGGCATATAATTGGTTTGAATTACCTCCAAGGTAAGGAAATAATAATAATAATAACATTAATAATAAATTGATACCATATTTGATTTCAGTACTTTAATCTAATTGCTTTTATTTTTATTTTATTTTATTATTATTGTGTCAGCTGGCGATTTGGATCATGGAAATCAATGGCATTATTAGAAAAAAACATTATGGTCAATTTATTTAACTTGATTAAGGAAGACAATCCAAAATTAGATCATATCGTATCAAGTCACATAGCACTAAATTCAAACTCTAGTATAACATCTGGCTTATATATGCTATCAAGGGGTAAAATTATTTACATATGAACATTTATATAAATGTATAAGCAAATAGTGAACTAATATCTTTTTTATTATTATTATTACTATTGTTGATATTTTTTAAATAATTGTCTAGATAAAACAAAGGATGATGTTATTCGTGATCATCAGCTATCAAGCAAACTACTACTATTGCTAGTAGAGAATGAAATATATAGATCATCAGTATGGGGTAATCCTTTAAATTCAGTTTCTGGACCTGGTGAGATGGAAGCCTTTCCATGCGCCATTGAGAAGTCATTGAATACTGATGTAAGTATTGAAATATAATTTTTTTATTTTTTTTTTTTAATTTTCTTTTATTATTATCATGTCTTTTTATTATATAACTTTAAATTTAAAAGAATTACTGGTACTATAACAATGCTAATGAATTACATTGTTATTATTATTATTATTATTATTATTATCATAGGATGCTTGGAAAACTTTAATTCGTTTTGCATGGAAAAAAAATCCACGGATGGCAGTGCAACTATCGAAAAGATTTAAGGAACCAATTATTAACACAGAACTTCATAATTTAATTGCAAATAATACTTTGGATGTTGTTGATGTACCAGATGCTTTATCTATTTTACTTGGAAGTGGTATTAAATCAAATGCTAAATTAGATTTAAAGGTAAGATTTGTTTTATTTTCGGATTAGCTATGCATATATTTATAAAATAAATAAATGGTTTTATATTAATTTTGATATTCTTTTTTATTTTTATTTTTTAGTATCTCAAATATTGGGCACCAGTACCAGCTATTACAGCAGCTAATTACTTTTTACCAGCTTATGGGAATAAACCTATTATTTTACAATATGCAATGAGAAGTTTGGAATACTATTCGGTAGATATTGTATTCTTTTATGTTCCTCAAATTGTACAAGCACTTCGCCATGATGAATTTGGATATGTGAAAAATTATATTTTAAAAGCTGGTCAAGTGTCCCAGCTATTTGCACACCAAATCATTTGGAATATGAAAGCAAACTTTTTTATAGATGCTGATAAAGATTGTGAAAAACCTGACCCATTAAAGCCAACACTTGAACATATCATCGAGACGTTAGTGACATCTTTTGATGGGGAAGATCGTAAATTTTATGAAAGAGAATTTAAATTTTTTGGTGATATTACTGCTATTTCTGGCTGTCTTAAAGAATATATTAAATATGGTCAAGTTGAAAAAAAACCTTTACAAAAGGTAAACTGTATATGGCAAAAAGAAAAAGAAAAATAAGAAATAAATAAAGAAAAAAGAAAAATATTAACTTTATATTTTTTGATTTTTAATTTTTGATTTATTTATATAATAGAAACGTTTGGATGAAGAACTTAGTAAAATTAAAGTTGATGTTGGTGTTTATCTTCCAAGTAATCCAGATGGCCATGTAGTAGATATTAGTAGAACTTCTGGAAGACCATTACAAAGTCATGCTAAGGTAAAATTAAGTAACATAATGTATATATATTTATATATATATATAGTTATTATATTTTTAAAAAACACTCTTTAATTTTCTATATATATATATATATATATATATATATATATATATATATATATTCATTCTAGGCTCCATTTATGGCCACATTTTTGATAGAAAAAAATAAGGAAGAAAATATAGATGATGAAACAGAAGATATAGAAAAATCATTGGAATTGTTAAAAAAGAATAAAGAAAACGATAATGAAGATGATGAAAATAATTCAGTACTACGTATATGGCAAAGTGCAATCTTTAAAGTTGGTGATGACTGTCGACAAGATGTACTGGCACTTCAATTAATTGCAGTTTTTAAAAATATATTTTCCAACGTTGGGCTTGATCTTTATTTATACCCTTATCGTGTTGTTGCAACAGCTCCTGGTCGTGGAGTTATCGACGTTATACCGCAATCTATATCAAGAGATCAATTAGGAAGAGAAAAAGTCAATAGTATATATAATTATTTTGTAGCAAAATATGGCAATCCAAATACAATTAAATTCCAAAAGGCAAGAAATAACTTTGTTCAAAGCTTGGCAGCCTATTCTGTAGTTTCTTATCTTTTACAAATAAAAGATAGACATAATGGGAATATCATGCTAAATGAAACTGGTCATCTCATACATATTGGTATATATAAATATAAAATAAGAATAAAATTAAGTTAGAAGGGTGCTATATATAGATAGTATTATTATATATTTGTACTTATGTTACTACTATCTTTCATTTTTATTATTTTGATTTACAATAGACTTTGGATTTATTTTCGATATTGCACCCGGGGGAATTACATTTGAAAGCTCGCCATTTAAATTGACAACAGAAATGATTCAAGTGATGGGAGGAAGTTCTGAAGAACAATCGTTTAAACAATTCTCAGATTTAGTTGTAAAAGCTTATTTAGCATCGAGGCCATACGCAGAACAAATAATGCAACTTGTTACATTAATGCTTGAATCTGGATTACCCTGTTTTAAAGGTGATACAATAAGAAGGATGCGTTCAAGATTTCAAACTGATAAATCAGAAAGGGCTGCCGCGGATTTTATTATTCAACGTATTAGAGATTCATTTGAAAATCAAAGAACAGTGCTCTATGACTATTTCCAAAAAGTTACTAATGGTAATAAATTAATAAATATAACATAATAAGGAAGAAATAAAAGAAAAATCGTTTAAAGTATACTATTATTAAATATTTTTTATTATTTATATATTCTAGGTATTCCTTATTAGATTATCGCTATAGATCTATATATATATATATATATATTATTAATTTAATACAATAAATTTTAATCAATGTGAGTAAAGTTTAATTTAAATTCGGCATTTTTCCCCACACTTTCATAGTTTCTTGTTTATAAATAACCAAAAAAAATAAATGGTGTAACTGAGCAAATAAGATCAACTTAAAAAAATTGTGTTTATTTAACCAATCAGCATAACAGATCAGATAGGACTTTTAAATTTATTGAGTATAGTACAATTTACCAAAACAAAGTTCAAATGTATGTGTTTTTTATTTATTTATTTTTACTTTACAATTATATATATATATATGAAGTCATAAGATATAAACATTTAGTTTTTTTCTTCCCTCTTTTAAAGCTATATTAAATGGTCGGAATTTGCCGTGGATTAATCAAAAAGTAAAGATTTGTCATTGAGATAAATAATTTATTAATATGTACAAAGGTTTCTCACGACTTTCCTTCAACTTCGCAGATTTTTTTTATTTTTAAAGTATAAAGTTTATCAAAAAAATAATTATGATAATAAAAATAATAATAATCAATGTTATATGTGCACTAAAAATAAATAGGGAATATTGTAAATAAAAATAAAAAATAAATAGATATATTTTTTCACTAAATAGCAATAATAATTTTTAACAATACCAAAAGAAAAAAAAAAAACTGGGCGGGAGAGAAAAAAGACGGATAAAATTTTTTATTTTTCAACTTTTCAATTTTCCACCTTTTTCTCTTATCATTTTTCTTTTTCTTTTTTTGTCTAACTTACATTGCCTTTTTTTTATTTTATTTTATTTTTTTCTTCAATTAATTGATGACAAAAGTGACTAAATCTACCAGTGATAAGCCTAAACGTGTTAAAGTAACCTTAGCTTGTGTCATTTGTAGAAAAAAAAAAGTAAAATGCGACGGGATTCAACCTTGTTGTTCACGATGTGAGTCTATGGGCTTACCATGTGAATTTTCTGATCCTCCTAGAAAACGTGGGCCACCAAAAGGGCATGTAGAAGTAATTGAAAATAGAGCTCATAGAATGGAATCATTGCTTGGAAAAGACAAGCAGCCTTATACAAAGCGCAATACAGCTAATAACAATAATAATAAAACTTCAACCATTAGTAATAATAATAATAATAGTAGTAATAATAACATTGATAATGATAATATTACTTCTGGAACAAATCAACAATCAACTACTTTATCACCTTCACCTTCTCCTCCTGTCAATTCCCAACCTTCTTATCAAGTAACTTCTGCAAACTCTTTATTGAATCTAGTAGTTGGCGCTGTGGAGGCTTTAAAAGAAAAATGGAGAGCTGATTGTATACTTACAGGTGGTCCTATGGTAATAACTTAAATAATAGTAGAGATAATAATAAGTTTATAATTATATATATTATCTTTATTGTTTCAAAGGATTTTTTTTAACTTTCCACTCTTTTTTTTTATTTTTTATTTCCTTTTTTAATATATAGACAAATCTAGCAAATGATACACTACCAAAGCAATTTAAATTACAACTGGCTGAAAAATATTTCGCAAATTTCAATTTATTTTTGCCTATTCTTTCTCGACACCACTTTCTTCACCGCCTTGCTCACTTTCCTGATGATATTGACCCACTTCTATGTTATGCTGTTTGTGCTATGGGTAGTAGATATTTGGAACATCGGGATGATATGGAACGTTTATACTTTGAACGGTGTTTATTATTATTTGAAAAATTAAAAACAGAAGAACCAACAATATCTAGTGTTCAAGTAAGTCATCTGTGTCATATTTTATATTTAATTAATAATAAAAAAAGGAAAAAGAATTATAATTAAATATGTTTATATATATATCTATATCTATATATATATATATATTCGTCTATTTTTTTTATTTATTTATTTATTTTAAAAAAATAAATTAATAATTATATAAATAGGCTGTTATCATTATGTGCTGGTATACATTTATGATGGGCGACTTAAAAAAATGTGCTTGCCTTAGAAGACACTTGATTGATTTTGTTAGACGATTAAACCTTGGAAAAAATGCAGATCCATCATCATCAATAGTAAATACGGAACAGCGACGACGTACTTTTTGGGTTATATTTTTTACAGATGGATTATTGTCGTTTTATACGGGTGCTAGACTAATTCATATGGAAAAAGAAGGTTGGAATTGTAAAAAGCCTATACTGGAAGATAGTCAGTTGCAAGCAATTGATAGTCGTAATTTGAAATGGGAAGTGGAGCAGCCTCTAGTATTAAAGGATGACACAACTGAATCAGCACTTCAAATGCCATCCTTTATGGAATTAATTCAATTAGCAGATATTGTTGGTGATATGTTTGATACTTTAACATCATCATCGCTAGATAATGATAATATAGCCTCAACAACAACAAAAGACTTAGAGCATCAACTGGTTGATTGGTTTCTTCATTTACCTTCTTATCTGGATTATGGAAAACCTGATGTAGATAACTCACCTTCACCTATAGCTAAGACAGTTCGCATGCTTTATCATACTGTACAAATTATATTACATCAGTCACCCCTTTTAGATAAAGATCAATATACTCGTGATAGTGTATGTAATAGTGCTGCAGATTCAATCATTCATATTGCTGGACAAATGTTACAACAAAAAGATGAAAATCGACTTTATAATACTTTTGTCATGTCCATTACATTGGCTGCATCTATTCATTTAGAAACAACAATGACACGCCAAGACCCTGAAACACGAAATAGGGAACGTCTCAGTCGTAGTATTCGTATTTTAAAGGATGCCAATTGTAGTTATTTAACCAAAGTAGAATTTGATAGACTTGTGGACCGGTTTTTAACAAATAGATGTGGCATGACTCTAGATGATTCGTTTAAATCAAGTTATCAACTTGTAGGAATGTGGCATATTTTACAACGTAGTCGTCAATATCAAATGCAACAACTTGATTACCCTCTCAATAATAATAATAGTAATAATAACAATAATAACAATGGAAATAATAATTTAAATACATTACCAGCTAATTTCCTAAAATCATTTGGCCATTTGGAACCTATTATTTTATCTGGATCTATGTTACCTCATACAACAAATACTAGTAGTATTGATTTGGATGGTCTTTTAAATGATTCCATGACGGAATTAATATTTGGCGGCGGTCACAGTGGTACTGGTACTCCTACTGCTGCTTTTCATAGTTTAAATTGGCCACATCAAACTAATACGAATAATAATAATAATAGTGATCATCACGGCAATAGAAATACTAATATAAGCAACAACGGTGACAATAATAGCAATAATAATAACAATGCTATCATGGCAGATGTTATACCTACCTCCACGTCCACTATAGCATCTTCCTCGCCTACTTCTATTCACTATTCTCTCCAACAACCACCACATATTGCATTACAACCAATTAGAAATAATGGTTCATCCTCAACAACAACAACCGAAAATATGCAAGATCTCGAATCTACAGGGTCTTCTTCACCTCCTTCCTATTATTCACCCGACCATACACCAGAAGAAGATAATCGAATTCGACTTCTTCCCGCTACAGTTTTACCTACTAATCAACTTATGAATCAAGGTATGAGTAATAATACTGATAACATAACTCTTCCTAGTTCTTTTATTATTTGAGTTTATTGTTAGAATCATTATTTTTATTTTATTATATTTTTTATAAAAAAAATTATCAAAACGTAAAAAAAAATAGGTTAAAACAAACGATTTTATTTCTTTTCATAAATTAATTTGTGCATATTCATTCTTTATTTTTATTTTATTTTATTTTTACATTATACATATTATCTACAACTTTTGTTTTATATTTTTATTAGTTTTATTATTATTATTTAAATACCATTTTTATTTTGTTTTTAACTATCTATATATTTTTACTTTTATTATAAGATATAAATACATATAGTTAAATAAACATTCTTAGAGTTTCTTTTTTTTTTTCTTAAAAAAGTGTAAAATAATTTTCAATTGACTAGATTTGATTTAAGCTATAGTATTAACAAAAATAAAATAAAATAGTATCACAATTAAAAAAAAATCAAAAAAACGCGATTAGTCAATTGACCTTTAATAAATCTACGTAAACGATAATCAAACACTTTTTAATGCGTCTATTTTTTTTTTTTTTTTTTTCCTTTTGTACAAATAACATATGAATAAATTTATTTTTGCTTTTTTGTATCAATATTTATTACGTAGTGGAAACTAACCAATATATGCATTTGTTATTTTTTTATATAAAATTTGATTCGTCTGTCTTACTTAATATTGAGGTTTAATATAGCTTACTCCAGGTTTTGATGATACTATTTAATTTCACATGTCAAAGGGCACGTAACTTTAATTTTTTTTTTTTCTACATAGCCGATTGCCGTTTGTTAACTAATTGAATAAAAACTATTAAAACTTGTAGCTTTTTCATACTTATTAAAATAAATAGAATCAATAAACATAAAATGTATAAATATATATTATATAGATATACCATTTATTTAATTACTAGTGTAATAAACTATTAAGAAATAAAGGGTTATTTTCTATTTAATGATTTTTTTAATGTTGAAACGGCGTTAATATTTGGATTATTTTCTATTATAAATTTTATTTCCCCACATATTAATTTTTTTTATAAAAGGTCAATTTTTTTTTTCACTTTTTTTCTTTTTCTTTTTTCTCACTTTCACTCACACTTTTTTTTATTCTTATTTTTATTATTTTATTACTTAATATTTTTAAATATATCAATTTTAAATATGGCCACTACTAAAGCAGTTTTCCCTCAATCTTTCCCTTCAGAAGAAAACGCCAAAATGACTCTTCATAAAGAAGGAGATGTTTTTATTTTACATTTACACCATAAAGATAATCGATTTGATACCGAGTTCTGTAAAAGTATTTTACTTGCTCTCCAAACCATTGAAGATATTTTCGTTACCGCCGAAGAAACTTTAGATATGGCTTTAGTTACTGTTGGAGATGGTAAGATCTTTAGTAATGGTCTTGACCTTGGCCACGCTGTCAGTTATACACCTTTTATGGATGTCTTTCTCTCTCTTTTAAAAAAACTCGTCTCTTTCTGTATTCCAACTATTGCTGCCCTTAATGGGTAAGAATATATATTTATATTATAATTTTTAAAAATAACTATCAATGATTATTGTTAGTATTATTTATTTATTTATTAACTATAATTATTATTTATAGACATGCTTTTGCTGGAGGTTGTATGTTTGCTATGGCTCATGGTTAGTAAAATAAGAGGAATATAGATGTGAATATATAAATATATTATAGAATAATATATTTATAATTGATATGTTATTTTAATTAGATTATCGTGTAATGCGTTCTGATAGAGGTTATATTTGTATGGTAAGCTTTTTTTTTTTTTGGAGATAATGGATTAAAAAACAACACATCAGATTATTCTTTTTTATTTTTAATTTCAATATTAATATTACTATTTCTTATATAAATACGTTATTTTAGAATGAAGTTGAATTTGGTGCCCCATTACATCCTGGTATGAGTGCAGTTCTTGAATATAAACTCCAACCCACTGTTTTCCGTGATATGGTATTACGTGCTTATCGTTTCCCTGCTAAAGAAGCTTTAGAAAAGGGTATTGTTGATGCTATTGCTCCTGAAAATGAAGTCTTACCAACTGCAAAGGCTTTTGCTGCTAAGCTTGCTCCTCTATCTAAATCAGCTGGTCCTGGCTACAAACAATTGAAAGACCAAGTAGGTTTTATATAAATTATACAGTTGTTAAAATATGCACACTATTTCATTCTACTTTTATACTGATATATACACATGTTTTATTGTATATTTCTTTTTTTTTAGATGTATGTTAAAATCATTGAAGGTTTATCAGTTCCATATCACCGTTTAGCTCCTCGTATGTAAATTAATATAAATGGTATGTAAAATACAAATCTTATTACTCATATAATAAAAATGAACTGTGTTATTTCTATTATATATATAAATATATATACAATAAAAAAATATATCAAATTATACTTTTCATACTTATGTGGTACTTGAACTAATTTGCTAGGATCAAATATATACGTAAAAAAAGTGATTAAAAAGATATATTATAATGAGATAACTTTGTAAATTTAATAATTATATTTATTATTCCAAATCAGGTTTAAACCTTTATGTAATTTCAAAGAAGATGGCTGTGAGAGTACAGCTACTTTTATTTAGATTTATATTTCGTTTTATTAAAAAAGAATGACAGGAGACACTACCGTTTATACATGTCTGAATTAATATTATTTTTCAAGCATAAATAACCCGTCCGGACTTTAAAATTATATAAAAGTAAGAGTTTTTTTATTATTATTACTACTATTCCACTCTACTTCCCTTTCTCTCTTTCTTTTTTATAATAATTTTACAATTATTATATCTTACAACAATTTTTACTTAGAATGAATGGATTATCTAAAATAATTATTCGAAACGTTTGTTTCCATTTATCACAAGAAAAATAAAAATGAAAAATAGCAGTTCTTCACTTGTTTGCAAGCCATGAAATGAAATAACACGTTTTCCTAACTATTATTACATTGTTGATTTACAAACTACCAATTCATTTATTTTTGAACTAAATTGATTAAAATTCTGAGCTGTCCGCTTTATTTCAATATCGTTCTCAATTAATGACATTGATTTGAATAATGTTAAGTTTTCCGCTAAAATATATTAATATATAGATAATGACTACATGCTGGTAAGAGTGAAAGGTACATGCATACATGTACGCACACACACACACACACATATATATATATATATATATATATACATTAATACTAAAAACATTAATAAAAACTATTATTTTGGATATTGGATTTTGGATTTTAGATTAGTTATAATTGTAGTTCACAAATAATATATATTAATCTAATGAATTAATATATATAGAACTAATATATAAATCAAGAAAAAATGTATAAAAATCAGTGACCCGCTACAATTATTATACACAAAGCTAGAAATAATTATATCATAAATACAACAAAATCATCAGAATCACGACGTAGACATCATCAATTACAAATATCCCGTAAATTTGTGGATTTAGTACTAATATAATGAGGAAGATTTTTTTAATTTTTTAATCTTTTATCAACACGCCCATATAATTCGCCTATAAATACTATCTCTTTTAATATGGAATTAATGATGGTATGTGTATCTCATTATATTTTATCTAAAAATGTTTTTTATTTTTTTTATTTCATGATAATGATAGTGATCATGATTTAAATTGTTGTGTACTGATAATAATAAAAATGTATAAGAAAAAAATATTAAATTGAACATTTTGATCAAAGACAAAGAATTAATTATATATAAATAATAAATAATAACAATAAAAACGATTTAAATTATAAACTTTTTTTTTATTTTGCATGTGCTTATTTTTGATATAATCATAATGATTATTTTGTTACATTATATAATATATATTCTTACACCAATCTTTTATTAGATCATTAGTCAATAATATACTACATTATGCATATAAATTATTCACTTCCGATGGTAAATTATTGTTGTTATTATCATTACTTCATACATATATTAAATAATTATGTTATTAAATTGAACGTACCTTTATATTTTATAAGAAAAAATTATGAGAAATTTTTTTTTGTATGGCATTTAAATTTATTAAATTAAAAATCAAACAAAAATTGATAATAAATGAAATAAAATAAAGTAAAAAAAAAAAAAACAGACTTTTTATGAGAGGTGGAAAACTCAAACTCAAATGTAGTATACGATTGCTGTATTTGTTCACCATATTACCCCAGAATTAGGTATAAGGAAGAAATATAAGAATTTATAAAAACTTCAAACGCCGCTCAATTTTTTTTAAAAAATTCAGTGTATTTATTTTTTTTCACCCCTCCTTCATTAATTTTTTTTAAAAATATGATAAAGTTAAATCAGCAATGGATAAACTTGACAAGATCAATATTAAGAAAACAATACACAACTACTACAATAAATAACAATTATAAAACCACTCTTACAAAACGACGATTATTTTTAATAGGAACGAGTATGGGGTTTTTAAGTTACGGAGGTTGGTATTATTATAAATATTATTATGATCAACACAATGGTAAGTTAGATGGTAATAGCTATATTCCTTTAACATTGACAAATAAAAAGAAAATATCACCAGATACTGTACAACTTCGTTTACAATTGAATAAAAACCAGCTTCCTGACATCGGTACTACCTCCTCCGGAGAACAACCTTATCCAGTTCCGTCTTGTGTTTACATAAAAGATGATAATATTCAAATCATGCGCCCTTATACACCTATCAATCCTAACCCATATAAAGATGGATTTATAGATTTAATTGTCAAACAATATCCAGGTGGTTCTGTGTCTAGAACTTTATTTGCTTCTCCATTAAATGAATCTATTTTTATTCGGGGTCCTATGATAGAAGAATACCAATATGAATCCAATACAAAAGATGAAATTGGCATGGTAAGTAATTATATAATAATATACAATAGCTGTAATATACAGTGTATAATTTATAACATATAAATAAATAATATATATATATATATATATATATTTAAATATAACAACTTTAAAAAATCTGTCTTATTTTAGATTGCTGGAGGAACGGGTATATCGCCAATGTATCAGATGATCCAACATATTTTAACAGATCCCAACGATGATGAAACAACAAAATTATGGTTAATCTATGCAAATAAAACTGAAGATGATATATTATTAAAAAAGGAGTTAGATCAACTAGAAAAGGAATATGCACATCGATTTAAAATAAAATATGTAATAGAATATCCAAGTGAAGATTGGCAAGGTGAAAAAGGAAGAATATCCGAAACCATCATTCGATCCATGTTATATGATGAAACATCTAAAAAAAATGCTGATGATCACAAACGATTCATTTTTGTAAGTGGTCCTGACGGAATGTTAAACTTTATTTGTGGACAAAGAGCGTTGGATTATAGTCAAGGTGAATTATCTGGCTTACTTGCAAAATTAGGTTTAAAATCAAATGAAGTATGGAAATTTCAATAAATCAAGGAAATGAAATAAAATAATAGATAGGATAGAATATAGAATATAAATTATAGAATAGAATAATATTTTTTTATTTTTGTTTAAATTAGATTTTAATTTTGACAATAATATATAGAGTTTTGGTATTTCTACTTTTATAAAATGTTTTGATAAAAGTTACACAGTCAGCGATCAGCTGTTTTTTTCGGGAATTCAATTTTTTTTTGAGTTTTTTAAAAACCTTTTTTTTTTTCTCTTTCTTTCTCCACCTTTTTTCTTTTTAGTATTATTTTTCTTTTTTTTACTCATACTATTTAATATCACTTTTACTATTACTTTCATTTTAATAATTCCCTATAATATTTAATTAATTATATAAATATGAGTCAAAAAAAGACACCCGCTTATTTAGATTTACATACAACAGCTTCTAATAATGCATCACAAGTAGGAAATCCGCCTTCTCCTACTTTATCAACTACTTCATTTATGTCATCAGTTTCATGGATGGCTGAAAAGTCAACAGCTGAACTCATTCCTTTATTAAAAAATGCGTACCATGCTATTAGAGATAAAGAAAGAGGTATATATAAATTTATATGAACATATAAATGTCTGAATATCATTTTTTCTGACGCTAAAAAACATTCTTTTAATATATTAATATTTATTTTAATAAATCATTACCATAATATAGATTTGATATTAGCAGCAGAAATAGGAAAATCGTTATTAGATAATAACATTATGATGAAACAGCGCTATGAAGAATTATTACAGAATACAAGATCCTCACAGTACTTGATAACTGATTCAGCAGCAGTAGCAGCTTTACCAACACCTTCATCATCTATTTTAACCAATAAAAAATATGAGAGTGATTCAGGAATCGAATCTTGCCTTGATAGTTGCGATGATTATGATTACGAAGATGAAGATGAAAATTCAAAAACCATGCGATTTGTTTCTTCTACAAGTACACGTGAAGCCATGATTGAGGTCTTGGAAAGCAAAAATATAGAATTAAATACACGATTGGAAGCTATTTTGGACGAACAAAAAAACATGGATAAAAATAATACCAAACGACAACAAGAATTAGAAGAAGAAATCAAAGAGTTACAACAAACTTTAGAAATGGCTACCAATAAAATCCATCAATTGGAATCAATGAAAGGAAAACAACCTCAATATAATGCTTCTGGGAAAAAAAGAGGAGGAAATGGACAAGGTCAACAGAATGGACAGGATAATGACAATGACGATGAAAATCAACAAATGATGGATGAATTGATAGATCAAATAGATAATTTAAAAATAGAAAACGATCTTGCTGTTAAATCAAAAAAAGAATTGGAAACAAAATTAGCAGATACGTTAAAGGACCTTCGTAAATTAAAAGAACAATTTGATCATTTTCAATTCACTAAGGATGACCATGAAAATCTAAAAACAGCTTATGAACGACAATTTAAACATATTGATGAATTAAATACAAGTGTAGAAGAACATCGTCGATTATTACAAAAATTAAAAGAACGTGGAGTTCAAATTCATTCTACTCATAACACACCTGCCCCTAGCTGTATCGATGGTGATATTCCAAATGATGCTCATCAACCCATTCATGCTCATCCTACTCTTTTATCTGAATTAGAAAATGAATGGATTAAACAACAGCAGCGTAGTATACCTCAAACATCAGCCTCTACACCTACTCGTTCTGTTCATCATCCGCCAACTACGTCTATTTTTCCTACTGCCTCCACTTCAGCTCAAGCTGCAACATCAACAAGAACCAACCCACCGCCTTCTTTATTAAAAAGTTCTTTTTCAAGTTTTTCATTAAAAGACTTATCAAAATTCACTGGCGATTCAATATCAGCATTGTATCAACAAAGCGATTATGGTATGGAATCCGTTTTAGCCCGTGCGGCTGGTGTAGACCAGCAAGCATTAGATGAAGCCATTCGTTTTGTGGATAGGTTAGAATTAGGTTTACACTTGGACCACCCTACTTCTTCTAATGAACTAGATACCGTTCCTGATTGGCTGCTTGAATTAAAAGATGAAGATCATGACATTGACGATTTATTTAATTTACATCACAACGACGAAGACGATGATGGTACCATACAATTTCGTGAAAATAATCATAATCATAATCATTTATTAACATTGTATGACCCTTCATTACCTCGTAATGGTTTATATCCTGATGCTACTGCTTTAATTACTAGACCTACTACAGATTTAGTCGTTGCTCAACATCCTAGGACTTTTGCTGGTAGAATACAAAAAACAGTACGCCATTTATTTAAATCTGTATGGAGATGGTGTCGATTTGCTGTAATTTTAACAACTGCTATTTTAATATCTATTTCTGGTGGCCCTGATGAATTATTATTGGAATATTAAAAAAATAACGTATAATGCAACAAAAAAAAAAAAAAAAAAAATAACGACAAAAAAAGAGCAACAAACATAAAATTATACAACATAAAAAAATATGTATATCAAGAAAAAAATATACAAAAAAATAAGTAAAATAGTATTTTTTTTCTATCCTTTTTTTTTTATATACACACACTTATATCCTTTAAACACACACACCCTCTTTTCATTTCATACACTTATAATAATTGTTAATTTTATTGAACCATTCATTTTAGACTTGAACTTATCTTTATTATACCAATCTTTTTTCTTTTTATGTAAAAAATCACCTCTACATCATTACATCATTTTTACTTTATAATTCATTCATTTATATTTTTCACTCATTATTTTGCTTCACTCATTCCTTCTTATATATTAATTATCTGTTATCTTTTATTTAGCATTTATTATTTATTATATTATATTATATTTATATATTCTTTATTTTTTTCATGTTTCATATATTATCCTAATATTTTTCTTTTGTAATATCATTCAAAATCCTTTGGAAAGCTTTTTATAAAATATACGTATGGATACTCATCTTTTATGTTAGTATTAAAATTCCAAATTAAGTAAATAAAATAATAGTTTTATTACGTATATACATTTTTTTAATCTATATATATATATATGTGTGTGTGTGTGTATGTGTGTATGTGTGTATGTGTGTATGTGTGTATGTGTGTATGTGTGTATGTATGCATGTTTGTATTTTTAGATTATATAATGTAAAAATTAATAATACATTTATCATAAAACTAACTTATAGTAAAAAAAAAATAGAATGAAGTAGTAAAGATGGTAATTGAAATGGTAGGAGTAGCAGACGGAGCAACCACTATCACTTAAAGTATATGTATAGCATTTTTAACACTATTATTTGGCATTTTCACTAAAATATCCCAATATATCATTAAAAATGGTCAACTTTTTTTATTTGTGGCGTTGATATAAGTTAATCTTTTTTTTCTCATGATAGTATGGTTTTTTTCATGATGATTGGCCTTTTTAGTCAACGTTTTTAATTATTTACCTTTTTGACTATAAGGTACGTTATTTATTCACCATGTCAAATGTCACTTTATTTAATTACTATGGTTGATTTTAACGAAGAACAATGGGTTTTAATGGGGACATTCTGTGTACAAGTAAATTTTTATATTGATATTATTTTATTCCTATCGTATATACCACTTTAGTGGTGATTTATCAGGGCACAGTAGAATCTCTAGCAAATTATTTTTATTATTATTAAATAAATTATATGGACTCTTTTATTTTTAAATAAATAAATCATTATTTTTTTAATTATATGGTGCTTTTCAATTACGTAACTAAAAAAACAATGAATCAAAGAATTAAAATAATAAAGTTTAATATAATCTAAGGATTATATATATAAATTATCTCATCAATATCTATTATTGTGTGAAATAAAATTAACAAGTCAAACGATACGATAAAAAATTGTTGGCATGTTGATGATCCTGTGTCTGCTTATCTCCTTTAAGATACTAATATAAATATTAATATCAAATGTTTTTTTTTAATTTAGCTGTTATATTGATTTCATTTTAAAAAAATAAAATAAAATAAACCAGAGTAAACAATTCTTTAAACACAAGATATTTAATGTGTAGATTTCTTTATGGATTATAAAAAAAATAACATTTATAGTGTGTACGTAGTAAAAAAAAATCGGAGCTAGATTTTGTCAGATTATTTTCGGGGAGTGTAAAAAAAAGTTGAATTTTTTTAATATTGATTTTTTTTCTTTTCTCTTCAATTTTTTTTGTGTTATATTATCTAGCTTCATGGTATGTTTAACGTATATGTAACTTTTATATTTTAAGTAAAGACAACATAATAACCTTACGTTTCTTCTAATATCAATTATTATTTTTATTTTATTATTATTATTTTACAATCTTTTATTTTTATTTTAAAAAAGTCAGTTTTGCTTGAAACTTCATTAGGTGATATTGTAATCGATCTTTACACAGAAGAGTGTCCACGTACTTCACTTAATTTTTTAAAACTATGCAAAATAAAATATTATAACTTTTCTCCTTTTCATAATGTACAAAAAGGATTTACAGCTCAAACAGGTGATCCAACAGGGAAAGGTGATGGAGGTTCGTCTATTTATGGTATTCTTAATGGTCCTCAACAACGTTATTTTCCAGCAGAAATACGACCTAATCTTAAACATCAAAAACGAGGAACCGTTTCTATGGCTGTTTCTTCATCTAATAATAATCAACAAGACGATATTGAATTAGGTACGGCTGTTAGCGGTAGTCAATTTTTTATTACGTTAGGAGAAGATCTTGATTATTTAGATGGGAAATATACTATTTTTGGTGAAGTAGCAGAAGGATGGGACACGCTGGATAAAATTAATGCAGCTTATTGCGATGAACAAGGAAGACCATACCGTGATATTCGAATCCGACACACAATTATTTTAGATGATCCATTTGATGATCCCGAAGGGTTACAAGTACCTGATGAATCACCTGTACCAACCAAGGAACAGTTAGAATCCATGCGTATTGGTGACGATGAAGCTATAGAAGAGGAAGGTGATCCAGAAGAATTGGAAAAATTAAAAAAACAAAGAGAAGCAAAAGCTCAAGCCCTTACGTTGGAAATGGTTGGTGATCTTCCCTTTGCTGAAGTTAAACCTCCTGAAAATATCCTTTTTGTATGTAAATTGAATCCTGTGACAAGAGATGAAGATTTGGAATTGATCTTTTCAAGATTTGGAAAAATCAATAGCTGTGAAATTATACGTGATCGACAAACTGGCGAATCTTTATCTTATGCTTTTATTGAATTTGATGAAAGGGATAATGCTGAAGAGGTATTTAAATATAATAATGAAAAGAGAAAAGGAAAGAAGAAAGGAAAGGAAGTAAAAATGATAATACAATGGGAGAATGCACGTGTATATTAATACAAATACATCTCTTTTTATCATTTCTTTTTCTTTATCATTGTTTAATAATGCAGGCTTATTTTAAAATGCAATCAGTATTAATTGATGATCGTCGTATTCATGTTGACTTTTCACAATCTGTATCAAAACTTCATAAAGATTGGATTTCTAAACGTATGCAAGCAAATTCATCCGGAAAATCGATGGGTGGATTTAACGATTTACAAAAAAGAACACGGTATCGTGAAGGCAATGATAAACAAAGAGGTGATAACTATGATCTTGTTTTTGACGAACACCGTAACTCATCATCATCATCATCAAAAAGACATCAACATCGACACCGATCATCTTCAGATAGATCACCTTCTAATAGACATCAACATCATCGTAGACATAGTAGAAGCCCTGACCGTAATCGAAGCCATCGTGATAAACCAGCGTCGTCGTCATCATCTTCATACTCAGATCATAGAAGAGATCATAGAGACAGAGACTATCGTAGTTCAGACCGAGATAAGGATAGGAATAGAGATAAAGATAGAAACAGAGATAGGGATAGAGACAGAGACAGAGATCGAAGAAGATATTAAAAAATAAAAGTCATAGTAACGACAACAATTTTGTAATGTAGCATTTTGAATAAAACTTTTTTCAATTTTAAAAAAAAAACTGTGCAAAATGTCATTTATATACCTTTGAAATAAGATACAAAATAAAATGTACATATATATTTATATATATAATTACAAAAAAAAATAATTTATTGAAATTTACGAAATAATTTTGTGAAGTATAAATATGATGACTACAAATGGAAATATATAATAGAAGATATGAAATATATATATATAATAAGAAAGAAAAGAAAAGGAAAAGTTTGGATTAATATATATATATATAATAATAATAGTAACAATAATAATAATAATTAAACAATTAATTAGGATGTAATGCAGATTCTAAAATACTTATGGCACTTTTTTCGAGATAGACATTATCATAGGTGAGTAAATCCAATACGTTTGTTTCTTCTACAAATATAACTTCACATCTAGGAATGTTTCTAGCTGCTAATTCTAATTTTTCATTTTCTTCATTAATAATCAATAACATAGTTCCATTATTTTCGCTGTGAGCTTGTTGAATAATTGTATTGAGGTCATGTGTTTTATGAGAATCAATGGTTTGGAAAGAATCAACAACTGTTAATTGATCTTGTGCGTATTTTGTACTTAAAGCTACTCGTAAACCAAATTCTTGTACTTTTCTAGGCAAATCTGTTCCGTGATCTCTTGGCTTGGGACCAAAGGCAATGCCACCTAAAAGATGTATATAAATTTATATAAGCATAAATAATGATAACATCATATCATCTTATTTTTTTATATATGTATTTATACTTTACCTCCACGGAAATGAGGGGCCTTCATATTACCCACACGAGCTTTACCACGACCTTTTTGTGGAGCAGCTTTTTTTGAACTACCTCTAACATCAGCACGACCTTTTGTTGAGCTTGTACCTTGACGCATATTATCTCGTTGCCAAACAACTACACGATGTAAAATATCTTTACGTAAAGGGGCACCAAATACTTTAGCATCAAGATCTACAATGGATATAGGTTCATTGGTTTTAAAATCACGTAGAAAAGCTTGTAAACGTGAAGCAACTGGAAGGGCTATAATATTGTTTAAATTATATATACATAAGTAAATACGTTTATTAAATAAAAGAAATCAATCCATTTGTAATATCACAATGTGTTTGTAAACTTCACTTTATAACTATTACTATTGTTATTACCATTTGTTGAAGTTTCTGATACTGCTGCAAAGCTACGCTGTTGTAGAGCCTATATATTTTAATAATAATAATGATAAAAAAGGGTAGTCTTTTTAATAAAATAAAGAAAATAATGATAGTAAAAATAATAAATCGACAACATTCATTTAAATCAAAATAAAATATACCTTCAAAGTATGGCTGGTTGAAGATCGAGTTGCTGATAATAAAGTATTAAAAAGAGACATAATATTAAATTTAGTATTTGAAAAAAATGAGAGAGAGAAAAAGTTATAGCAACAAAAAAAAGAACCTGAAATAAAAAATTGTTCGGGGTTATAAAACAAAGCCACAAGAATTTGGCACTGATTACCAAATTAAGGCAGCCTACCCTTGCTTGCCTTGCTTGCCTTGCTTTTAGGTATATGAACCCTCTACATAGTTATTAGTGGTTAAATAGGAATAATTTAACACATATTATAGTGAATATAAAACAGTTTATTATTTAATTATAATAATAAAATATAGAATTATATTTAAAAAAAGTTGACATAGATTTTATTCAGGATTGATTCAGTATTATATTTGTTCCATATTGACGGTTTATTTATATAAATTTTGTTTTTCATTTTTATTATTTTTTATAATGAATACTCTATATATATTTCTTAATTACATATTCAAATAAATCATTATTAAATATTATATATATTTTACTATCTTTAAAGTGTTGGTTGGAAATATAAATATTTTTTTTGAAATTTCCTTTTTTGAGATATTTATGCGATATAAAAAAAGGTGATCCATAAAAATTGTAATACAAATATTAAATCAGCAGAATAATAGTGATAAAAAATAAATATATTTATGTTTTAATAACAAAACGCTTCTATCACTCTCTTTATATTAAATCAATCATTTTTTTTATTTGTTTTATTTATTTATTGTGCTATATACTATATTTATTAATTAATCAGATTTTTGTTTTTTTGATGCGTCTTCATTTACTTTATTGTTGTCTACAATCTCCTTCACTTTTCTTTTAACAAGAGTTGATAAATCATTTACAGTAGCTGTATTCAAATCAGGCTTTTTTGTTGTTGGTAAATCAGTTGGTTGTCCGGTAAGTCCACCTAATACTTTTTTCAACATTTCACTTGCTTGTTCTTCATCCTTTTGTCTAACAGATAACTCAGTAATCTATACGAATAATAATAATAAGATATCTTTTATTAGTAAATTACACACATACACACACACACATATATATATATATACAAAATCTTACTTTTTCTTCCATATCAGTAACTAATTCTTGAATTTCAGCAATTTCTTTCTTAGCATCTTCGGAAAGGACGGGCTTTCCTTTACCTTTACCACCATCGTTTTCATTTGCATCACCAGATTCTAAAGTTTGTATACGTGCTTTTAATACAGTAGATGCTTTCTTTAATTCCTGTAATGCTTCTTCTACGGAATCAGATGAGAGTTCTAAGGCTAATGCATATTTATAATGGGCTTCTGCTAACTGTCTATCATCGGGTTTCAAAATGGATTCTTTAATGTCAATGGCTTTTTTAAAATCAGGAAGTGCTGCACTGAATTTTTCTACAATAAAAGGAAAAAAGAGAAGAAATATAAAAAGAGGAAGATGAAAGATTAGGTAATTTCATGGTAATTAATTAATAATGATACTACAAATATATTAAAAACTACAGTACCTGTTTCCAGTGAGATATCACCCAATAATAGTAGAACTTCAGCTAATTTTAATTTAGTGGCAT
The DNA here is from genome assembly GCA_017871115.1 of Cunninghamella blakesleeana. Lineage (NCBI taxonomy): Eukaryota > Fungi > Mucoromycota > Mucoromycetes > Mucorales > Cunninghamellaceae > Cunninghamella > Cunninghamella blakesleeana. The sequence goes on along the minus strand of JAFCIZ010000004.1, from coordinate 1,174,819 downwards.
CATCATCACTTTTTTCAAATATAACACGAGCAACATCTAACACATCCCATGCAGTTTCAAAGTCATCATCTTGGGCTCCATCATTTTCTTCTTCCTCATCTTCCTCATCGTCGTCTTCATTATCTCTATCAGTAGTTGATTTGTCATTGAGTTCTTCAGTATTATTACTTGCAAAGACAGGTTGATCATCAAAGTGAAATCGTGAGTTATTTAATTCAGCTATCATATTAATAAATATGTATTGATTTTATTAATGATTGCTATTAATATTATTATCATTATTAATGTTATTTTTTTTATTGTCATATTTAACTGTTCGCGTTATATAAATATTATTTTATTTACTATTAGGTGCTTCTGCTTCTTCTTTTTGTTTCTCTACGGCTTCAGCAGAAGCTTTGGCTGATTGTCCGAGTACTGAGGTTTGTTGAATAGCATATTCTAATAAAGCGCGACCGTATAATAAATATGCATCTCCATTTTTTGGATCTAATTCGCCATTTAAAATATCTCTATAATAAACCAATATTATTATTAATAATGATAATAATATAGTTAAGTTAGGTAATAATTAGTCAGATTTTCTATTAGATAAATTAATATATAGCAGTAAGGGTAGTAAGGGTAGTAATGATAAATAAAGGTAGCTTAAAAATAAATATGATAATATCACGGAAAACTTACAGTTGTTTGCAAGCTTCACCAAATTTATTTGAACTTGACTCGTATTTTTTATTAATAAAATCCTGGTTTCCTTCGTCTAATAATTTTTGAATAGTTTCATTGAGTGCTTCTGTTGACATGATTTATAATATATGTATGTATATATACGTATATTTATATAATAAAGATAAAATAAAATAAAATAAATATATAAACAGGAGAAGTATTTTTTCGCGACCGAAAAAAATTTAATAAGCTGGACGGAGATTAAAATATTAATTTTTAATCAATTACTAATAGGTTCAGTTTTTTTTCTATAAATTTCTTTTCATTTTCTTTTTCATTTTCTTTTTTTTGCCTTTTCTTTCATATTTACTTATTTATTACACTAACATAAGTATATACCTGATGTCTTTAAATATTAATCCTGATCGCCCTTTAATTGTTGGTCCCGAAGTTCCTGTTGAACCTTACCCATTTACAATTGCTGGTACTGTCGTAAAAGGCTTTGGGAGAGGCTCCAAAGAATTAGGAATTCCAACTGGTAATTAGTATATTCATAGAAAATTACATATTATATATATTGTAGTAATAATAATAATAATAATAGTAATAATAATAGTATTTATATACATATACATACATATATACTCAATATCCATTTTTTATTCTTATTCTTATTTTTATTTTTACTAGCGAACTTAAATGAAGAAGCACTTGAAAAAATGTACAAAGGATTAGATATTGGTGTTTATTATGGCTGGGCTCAAATTGGCGATATCAATTCTAAAGTGTATCCAATGGTGATGAGTCTTGGATGGAATCCTTATTATAAAAATGAAAAACGATCAGCTGTAAGCATTGTCATAATATTTTTTATGGGAATAATATAATATATACATTAATATATTTGTGTGTGTGTATAAATGAAATATAAAATTTGTGGATCAATGGCGCAGTTACGGGATGATCATTATTATATGCTTTTACTCATATTTTTATATATTTATATCTGTATACGTGATTTAGGAAGTTCATATTATACATGAATTTGAGCAAGATTTTTATGGAAGTGATATTCGTGTGATTGTAATGGGATATGTTAGACCAGAACAAAATTATCCTTCTCTCGGTAAATAATGATAATAATAATAAAATAAATATGAACATATAAAATAAAAGAATAAGAATTTCTATGTATTTTTATATTATGTATTGTCAGAGATACTTATTTTTTTTTATTTTAAATCACATGACTTTATATTAGATGCTCTTATCTGTGATATTAGAACTGATGTTGAAGTGGCCAAACAATCTTTAAAACGAAAAGCTTATGATGATGCTCAACGTCATTCATTGTTTACTGGTGAAAAATGATTTGTTTAATTTATTGTAATCTCTTGGAAAAAAAAGACTGTTATCTATTTCATTCTCTAATACTACACATGTTTCTTTTATTTATCAAATATATCTACATCATTAATTTATTAAAACTTTGTTATATTTATTTTATAGAAATATAAATATTTTAGATTATATATAAATGCTTTACATATCTGTTCATATAAAATAAATATTATTTAATGCTATTCCACAATAAACCTTATGCTAGCTGTCCTACCTTAATTTTTATCAATTCATTTGCTACTATGAGCGAAATAACTTTTGGATTGAAATTACAATTAGCTTGCAAAAAAAAAATCTACTCACATCACTCAATTTTTTCATTGCCTTATTTTACTCTCTACTTTAAAATAATATTATCATTTTAGTTAATGTATTGATTAGGTACTGGATGGCTATAAAAAAAATTATATATATTTAGTATAAACAATAAATTTTCTTATAAATATATAGTATGATCATTTCCTTTTATGGATTCAATTAGCGCTCGTAACATGTGAAGTTAACTCTGTAAAAGGGTCATCAATTCCTGATGGCTACTTTTTTTTTATGCTACAGTCAAATTGTACATGTTCGTTCTCATTTTTTTTCTTTTTCTTTTCTATTTATCTTAATTTATATTATGTAACATTACTTTAGTATTTTTACTAGTTGATTAATAAAAATAAAGCTGCCATATGTTTTAAAACTATCTTTTTTGATGACCATTTTTTTTAGTATGTATAATCACATTTTATTTGTGTGATCTTTGTATACCATGATCATTAATATTTTTTTTTATCTATTTTTTATTTTTATATAATAATTCTACAAAATTAAGAATAAGCGTTTTGACAGGACATTTATAACTCTTTTTAAAAATCTTGAAAAATGTACACTGTTACTCACTGAGTTCAATAATCATTATCTTTACAAGAAAAATAAAAAAAACTAAGCATATATACATTGAGCAACGTTTTTGTTACTCATCAATTATTCTTTGTTTCTTTTTTTTAACCTTTTTAATTTAAAAATGTGCTGTAGTAAAACAGCAAGTTCTTGATTTTTATTAAAAAATAGTATATGTGTAAATTATATTACTAACTATGAATAATTTATTTTTATATCTAGATGTTTTGAATTAAAAAATGATATTTGAACAAAAGAGAAAAAAAAAAATGATGCAAATAAACTCTATACATAAATTGATATGAAATTTTTTTGTAAAGTTAGGAATTATTTTTCATTATCATCGGTTTAAGTGTTGCCATAACTAAATTTAAAGATTCCTAATAATAATAAATAAATGAATAAATATATAAAATATAAACACAGTAACAAGTTAATCAATAAATTGTACCAAACACAAATTTAAATAAATCAGATATTTCATTTATTTAGTTCATTTTTTACCTCTAATTTTAGGTGCCGAGTTCCAATATTTTTACTTGGATTAACAAATAAATCAAACATGTCAGATGCGTCTTCACCATCAATTTTAAGATCTTCATCGGCTTCAATGGCTTCTTCTAACCCTCCTTCAGTAGTGCCAAATACAATTAAGAGATGACTGTAGTAATTATACAAAATTAGATATTGAAAAAAAAAAGGTCATTCAAGTTGAATGTTAATAAAAAAATTTATAAGCAAATAAATAGTACTTTGAATAATGCTAATAAAAATACTCACTTGAACGATTTTTCAATATTAACATTAGAATATATATCTTGGTTAGTTTTGTCACTAATACCAATTGTAAAATCATATCCATCCTGTTATAATATAAAATAGTAATAATAATAATAGAAAGTGTTCATTTAAGCTTTACTATTTTATATAATATAACATATAAATATAAATTTAATTTTACCTTGTAAGGAGATTCCGTGATTATCCTTGAAAATGTGGATGCTAGACGTATATTATAACCCCAGTACAATCCAGCTTTTTCTCTTGGTATTTTTGGACTAACGACAGTTGCTTGTATAGGAGGTTGACCTTTTCTTGTTTCTTTTGCCGAGATAGGTGAAGATAATTCCAATGTGACGCGAACACCTGGTTGTATACTTTGATCCACCTTAGCTCTTCTATAACATCCAATATCCACTAATGTACCTCCTTCTTTAAAATATTGACCAATAGTGACGCCTTCTCTATAAAGCGTTACTTCTTCCATTGATGGATGATGGGGAACTTCTAATCTAGGTAATAGCCCTAATATATATGAATTCATTGAAAATTAACTTTTGTTACCCTTTTAATTATAATGTAGAATTAAAAATAAAATAAACTTGAATTTTTAATATACCTGCAGCCTTTAAATCTTCATGAAATGGTACTAATGTTTTACGCATATACTGTGGTGTTTCCATATGCTGAAATATTCTAGCTAAAAATAAATTTGGGTTGATTTTTTGACTAGCATTTGGTTTATCTTCATATATAACTACTTCATCCACATTAAAAATAGCTAAAGATCGTGCAATCTATTTTTTGTATCAAACATTTATTGATATATATTTGTGTGATATCATTATTATCATAATTATTATATTTTTAGTTATGAATATATAAATAAATCAATTATTATTTTACCTGACCAGCCAGAATAGTTTTTAAATCAAGCGTAGGGGCTGCAGAAATAATACTACTAGGAATAGCTATAGAAACAGTATAAGATCGAGGTATACCAGTTATTGTAGGTTGTTGTTGATGTGAGTTGTTTGACTTTTTTTGTTGTTTTCTTGGATTTTCACGATCATAATCTGGTCCTGATAAAAATTGATTATCATATGATTTTGTCTGTTTTCTCTATTTATATATATATATATATATATATTAATATATTTTATAAATAATTATAAGAATAAAATATCAAATATATTATCTATACTTTTTTATTATTATCGGGCATGGTGTTATATGCAAGAGAAAAAAAAAAATAGGAAAAAAACTTTTTTAAGGTAAAAAAGCGAACACTTCAAAAAAAAGCGGGAATTGAAAATTTAAAAAAGCATCAAAACATAATAGTTTTTTTTAGAACATTTTCATATACAGTACATATTTAACTGTGTTTTCTAAAAGTCATTGTTTAAAAAAAGAATGTTAATCATTTTACTCCTAAATAAAAGAGTACCAACATAACTGCCAAGTTTTGAATTATTTTTTATAATAAATTATTCGAACAATAAAATATTTGATGATGTGAAAAATGACTCGGCTTATGAGTAGTTTATATAAATGTCATTTAAAGTTAGAGTCATAGCTTTTTGTAACATAGCACATATGACCTGACCTGATGAAATGGCCTGTCTGACCAAAAAATAAAAATTAAAAGCCAGCCAAAAAATATTTATTGGTTTTTTTTTTGGCTTCTTCCTTTTTCTTTTTCTTTTTCTTTTTCTCTTTTATCTTTTTTATACTTTTTTATTTATTTTATTAAAAAATATAAATACATATATATATATAACTATATTCTTGTAATAATAACAATAACAATAATAATATAATGGTAAATATTTAAATAATAACAATAAAAAAAATCAAAACAACAATTGTGTTGGTATAAATAGATGATAAAAAAGTTTAAATATAGTTACTTAGATGATACATCATTTATTATATTTATGAATAGGCTGATCAACTTACCGAAGAACAAATTGCTGAATTCAAGGAAGCTTTCTCTTTATTTGACAAAGTAAGTATCTTTTATTTTTTATTTCCTTACTTTCATCCTACTAATATATATTGATGTTTTAATTCTATAAATTAAATATTCATAAAAATTTTATTTGTTTATTTTTATTTTTTTTATTTTTTTATTTTTTAATTTTTTTTTTAAAAAAAAGGATAATGATGGCTCTATTTCTTCCAAGGAACTCGGTACTGTTATGCGTTCTCTCAACTTAAATCCTACTGAAGCTGAATTACAAGATATGGTAAGTCTTTTTTTTTTTTCCTTTTGATGTTTCGGGGTTAAAGTGTATACAAATATGGGATATAATAAAAAAGGCGATGATGGATAAAAGGGATCAGGTTTTTTTTTTTTTTTTATCTTTTGGGGAGAAAGGTCGAGATAGAAAGGGATCAAGGTTATACCAAAGATCAATGGTTAACTTCTTTATTTAGAAAAAAATTATATCGAGGATAATAATACTAACAAAAATAAAAAAGGACCCTTTAGTCTTGGCATCCTGAAGGAGGAAAAGAACAAGGGAGAAAGGGAATGTGTTTTTTTAATTATATAAAATACTAATCATTGATTTTTATTTTTATTTTTTATTGATAATCATAATAGGTTAATGAAGTAGATAGTGATGGTAATGGATTAATCGACTTTAGTGAATTCTTAACCATGTTAGCCAGGTAATAACAATAAAAAATAATAAAAATAAAATACATGTAGTAAAATTAATGATATATTTTGACACCTATTTAATTATTTTATTTTATTTTATTTTTTCTAAATAGAAAAATGAAGGATACCGATTCTCAAGAAGAAATTCAAGAAGCTTTCAAAGTAAATTTTATCCCAATTTTTTATATCAATGATGAACACAAAATATAATTTTCAATTGTTAATCCTTTTCCTTTTATAATTTTATTTTTTAGGTATTTGATAAGGATGGTAATGGTTATATTTCTGCTGCTGAATTACGACATGTTATGACTTCATTAGGTAAAAAAGATAATAAATAAAAAATCTGAAACAATGGACTATAAATATTTATTTAATCTGATAACTCATTTTGGTATTTATTTATTTTTAACATACAATAGGTGAAAAACTTTCTGAAGAAGAAGTAGATGAAATGATTAGAGAAGCTGACGTAGATGGTGATGGTCAAATCAATTATGAAGAATTTGTTAAAATGATGGTAATAAATAAATAATGATTATATTATGTGTGGTGATTATATTATGATGAATGGCTTTATACTCATTTTATTTTTTATTTTTTATTCAATTGCAATGTCTTATAGATGTCCAAATAAATATGTTAATTTATATAAAGTTTTCACTTTAAAAAAAATTAGTTATTTTATATTTATATTTTTGTGTGTTCCTATTTCATATACTTTTTTATATATTTTTTTTTTTTCGTTTATTTTGTAAATCCAAATAAATATTATTAATCATCATATTAATTAATTATATAGAAATCAGTATTATTGTTAATATATATATAAATATATAAATATATTCTATTATTTAATGATGGATTGTTTTTATAATACTATATCTTTATATTTATTCTCTTCATTATCTGATTCCAATTCTTGATAGTGTTTTAAATATTTTAATGTACAAGTAAATTGGCGACGTACATATTTTGCCATAGCTAATCCACTGTTTTGTTGTAATAAGGTAGAAGAGCTTGATGTGAAGGGATATTCATCAGCTTCATCTAAATTTGATAAACTTGATTTAATCATATCAATCAATCCATTAATATATTTGGTTGTAATCTATAATAAACATAAATAAAAATAGAATGAATAAATTTGATGAGTTAGATTATTATTATTATTTCAATTTTAATTGTACTTTTTTCTTTATTCTAATATATTTATTTTTACCTTATCATTATTTTGTTGGAAATAAAATATACATTGATTCAATATTTCTACAAATAATTCCAAGTTAACAACAGGATCCATACAGCTATCGGCAATTTTAAGACCCTTTTGTAAACATTCCAAAATTCGTTTATTTTCGATTTCGTTTTGTTGTTGTACTAGCTTATCTACTTTATTTCCATCTTCATTTTCATTTTCACCTTCATTTTGGCTTTCAATTTGATTTTCATTTTCAATTTGATTTTCATTTTCATTCCCATTTTCATTTTCATTTTCATCTTCATTTTCATTATTTTTATTTTTATTTCTCCAAAGATGGCTGGCTAAATAAACGGCACGACATCGATCTGGTTTTTTTAATAGTTTTGATCCATGTAAAGCAGCTCTGGTAATTAAAGAGGTATAGTTTTCTTTAGAAAACCCAATAGTTTGATATAAAGTACCAATGATAAAGGTGATTGCTTGGTATTGGGCTTTAGAATCTGAAATGGATTCTTCATAGACATTAAATCCTTGTACAAAAAATTCATACGCTAAATCTTCAAATCCAGATACATCTGCACTTTGTCCTGCCATTAAGAAGTATTGCAAACAAGACCCTGTCATATGCTCACATTGTTTATATAATATAGATATCACTTGATGGATAAAACGGAATAAGGCTATCGTCTTTTTTTCCCAAATGTCATCCTAAATAAAATATAAAAAAAATTGAAAAATATAATATTAATTTATATATAAATAAAATGATGCAAAGTATTCTAAGCTATTGCTTTTATAATCTTAAAAAAAGTAACAAGTACATTACCTGTTCAACTTGTTTCTGATAGCGATGACTAAGTTTGAGTGCTGAAGTTATCAGAGAGGGGAATGTGTATTTTATTTGATCTTTATCTTCACCTAATTGGCGTCTTGTTGCAGATAATAACTAAAATTTATAATAATAGTAATAAAAAAATAAAAAAATAAAAAATAAAAAAATAATAGTAAATTCAGTATACCAATTCTTATTAAAATAATGAATATAAATATGAATATATGTATTTATAAATATATTACCAAAAATTGTTTATCATTTTCTTTTGATTGAAAAAGGTGAATTATTTTTGCAATATATATTTGATCATCAGCAACATCTTCTTCATAATAGAATGTTGTGCTTTCCTTTCTCTTTTGTAGTAATACATTGCATAATTCTAATACGGTATGGACATCCTCTGGTGTTTCTATTAATGTTCCTTTTGATAACATACTTGTTACAATAGCCAATGCTAGCCTACGTCGCGTATTATATGACTGCTGTTCAAAGAGAGTATTATAGTTTTGTAACATCAATAAAGTTAAAATAGAGTCATATTGTTGAATGGGTGCTAATAAAAGCGCCATTAAATGTTCTTCAGTAGTTTTGGAATGTAAATCAGTTGAATCAGCATATTCCACACATTTATCTTTACAATAAATTAAGATTTGATCCATATAGTCAAGTCGTTCAGGATAGCATGAGAGAGAGAGATTGGTTATTGCTACAAGAAGCTCCATTATGTCTTGAATAGATAGATCTTTTCGTGCCTATTGTAATCATGTAAATATGAATATATGAATATATATTATTAATATCCTTTTTTTTAAAAAAAAATTCTAATAATCTGAATTGATAATTTATCAATTTTTTTTTTTTTTACCTTTACTAATTCAATAATTTGTTCCCAGAATACAGCAAATAGTTCAACATTTTCAGGTATTCCATGAATCATCTTCACATCACCATTTTTTTCGCTAATTTTTGTTTCTTGGCATTCTTCTTCCATATCATTACTTTTATCATTTTGATGAGGAGGCAGCTGTTCCTTATTATCGTCAGCATTATATATTTTTGTAGTTTCATCTGCATTAGTCGATTCGCTTTCTTTTTTGTTACCATCAATGTTTTCATTGTCAGCTCTATCTATATTTTTATCATTTTTGACCGTCTGTTTCTTTTCAGCTATTGTTTCATTCGTTGTTTCATTTGCCAGCGCCTTCTGTTGTTCTAGTTCTATCTCGGTTTCATGAGCTGCATACATTGCTAGACGATTAATTAGTGCTACTATGATTTGTTTAATATTGACTTTAGGGTGTAGTTTAGCAATGGCTGATAAAAAAGGTCCCAATGTATGAAGATGAAATTCGTCAGGAAATACCTAATTATAAAATAATAAATTAAAAATTGAAATATAAATAAATATTATTTTATATTACATATTCAGTTATATTATATTTTTCTATTTATATCAACTTACTTGAATTATAATATCCATTAGGTATTCTTGAGCAAGAGGATCGTGGCAACTTATAATTTCATTCAATACTTCTGGTAATATATCCTATCGATTTTATATATATACACACTTAATAAATTGAAATCAAACAATATATATATATATATTCATTCATTTATTTATAGTATATAATTGGATCAACTTACTGTACAGTAAATTTCAAGATTAACACCATCTAGCTGACTTAACCTTTCTAAGTTTGTTCCCACTAAAATTCTTAATTCTTGACGTTCTGCATTTCTTTTTTCTTTGTCTCGTGAATGGCCAAGATGTTGTAATCGTATCCAAAGTTTATTCATTTCCATAAAATTTGCTAACGTAAATCTGATAGACTCATATATACTTTTATCAGAGCTATTAAAAATGCATTTGAAAAAAAGAGGATAAGAATAAATTTAAAAATATCCATGTATAACTATAATAATATTATTATTACTATTGTTATTTTTATTTTGGTTTTTCTTTTTAATCGCATTTACTCTTTATCTAGATCCACTGGTAAATGATCTCTTGTCATACCACACAGATAGTGACGTAAAAATAAACCACGTATAGGATGTTGAACACCATGAGTCATTTCCAACATATCGCGCATAATTTCTTGGACAGGAGCATCAGGGAAACTCATGTAGGCACCACCTACCGTGATCATTAAATATAAGCGAGGTATAATGTTCCCAGCATATTGAACAAGTTCATAGATATCAGCCAAGTGATGTTTTCCAGATTGGTGGATTTCTACAAAATAGGATGTAAGGTGCCTTAGAGAATCAAAAATTGCCATGTCTGTGTATTAAAAGAAATAAAAGTTAAAATGTAAACATTAGATATAAAAAATTAATCATATACATGATATATTTTTATTACATAATTGATAATAAGTTTTAGGTGCCAAAGACGAAGTTCTTAATTCAGCAAGCATATTGGATGCATGTTTCAAACCATCCATTAGTGCATCATTATCCTAGTTTTTTATATTTTTGCCAAGGGAAAAATAAAAAAATATAAAATAATAGCTTAGAGTTAAGATTTCATATCAAATATTTATACTGATCAAGTTTTTAAAGATATATGAACTATTTTTATTTTTATCGTTGATAAATGCACTTACAATAAAGTTTCTCATACGATGACTATTTACTTTCACACTATTCAAAGCATCGTCCAAAAGTTTATTTTGGCCATCATGATATCCAGACTTATAACTTTTATTATTGTTCATATATTAAAGTATATATTTATATATATCTAATGTTAAAATTTCGATATTTTTTATTCTCTTTTAACAATAATAATAATAAAGTAGTAGATAAGATAAAAGTATTAATTATGGTATATTAATTTAAAAAAGTGCAAGAGGAAAAAAAAGAAAGGGAGGGAGAGAAATGCATTTTTTAACGATGTAACTCCACCGCACGAAAAAAAATTGAGTCCGAAATTTTTTCTTTTTCAAAGGAATTTTAATTTCCTTTTTTTATTTCCTTTTCTTTCTCTTTATTTTTTTTAAAAAAACACTAGTATTCATAAATAAATAGAATGGGTAAAATAAATGATAAATAGTTTATATAATATTGAAACATATCATCTATACGAGTGAATTAATATATATATATATATATCTTTTTCCTTTTTTTTTTTTTTCTTTTTTTTCTTTATTTTTTTAATATAATCATAGGTGCACTTTTTAGTAAGGTACTTGGAAGACTTTGGGGCGAAAAAGAAGTTCGTATCCTGATTTTAGGTCTTGATGGTGCTGGGAAAACAACCATTTTATATAGATTACAGGTAAAGTATACAACATAAACAATAAACAATAAAAACAGAAGAGAAAATATATTATGGATGAGACTGTTGCTCTAGAAGTAGAAGTACTAAAATGCTATTAATAATAAAAACTATAGTTAATACATCATCTTATAAAGCATTGATGAATATATATAATATGATTATTAATTCATCTATTTATTTATTTTTCACATTCAAATATTAGATAGGTGAAGTTGTATCCACTATACCAAGTAAGATTCGATAGTAGTAGTTTAATACGTCATAGCAAAAATTGCGAAGTCTCTTGATTTTTTTAATATTTACTTACATTCTTTTTTTCTTTATATTTTTAAATCTACTATTATTATAGCTATTGGTTTCAATGTCGAAACTGTGACATATAAAAATATAAAGTTTCAAGTATGGGATTTGGGAGGTCAAACTAACATTAGGTAATAATAACAATCAAAGTTTTTATTTTATGTTTTTAAAGGAAAGAAAAAAAAATAGATGTAGTATACAGAGGATTGACTAAAGCTCATCATATATTATTATAATTTATTTTTAGACCTTACTGGCGGTGCTATTACTCCAATACAGATGCTGTTATTTATGTTGTAGATAGTGTAGACAAAGATCGTATGCAAACATCAAAAGAAGAACTACATGCTATGTTAGAAGAAGAAGAGCTTAAGGATGCGGCATTATTAGTATTTGCAAACAAACAAGATATGGAAGGTGCTTTATCATCTGCGGAAGTAGCTGACGCACTTGGTTTATCGACGCTTAAGAATAGACAATATTCCATTTATAAAACAAGTGCACTTAAAGGCGATGGTTTAACAGAGGGTCTAGATTGGTAATAAATAATATTAAAAATAAGAAAGATAATAGATTAATGAAAGTGTTTATATATAATTTAATTATGATGATGAATATAATTAGCTGATATTTATTTTTACTATATGTATATATATATTTTAGGTTGGTCAACATTATCCAAGAAAATAAACAATAATAATCAAGTTTTTTTTAATGCCAGTTTAATTTATTCCTTTCAATCTGTTCTTTATTTGTCCCCAATTAACAAATGATTACCTCTGTCAAAAAATTGTAGAAATTTTTTTATTTTTTATTATTATTATTTTCATTTTTATATTTTAAACGCACACACATATTCACTCATAACGTATATATAATTAAAATAACATACAGCTTTTTATACTCTTTAAACCCAAATAATACTTATAATAATAATAAAAAAGAAAAACAATAATAGTAATAGTAATAGCAGTTATTTATATTTTTTTTTAAATGAAAAGCAAGCCAAATGAATGCCAAAATAGTCATGTATATATTACTTTTGAGTAAATGTACAAATAACTGAACGATCGCCAAGAATGGATTTTGCATATTGAATAGCGTCATGACGAATAGAGGTACAGTTATTTAATAATAGTCTTTTCAATGTAAGACGTCGATTATCCACCAATTGTCGAATGCCAATACCATTTACATTAACACAAGTTGATATATCCACATATTCCAAAGTAGGTAAAAAAGACATGGCTTCTAATACATTATTTGTGATTTGTTCAATAAAACAGGCAACAATGACTTGAATATGTGGGCAATTTGAGATAATACTAATCCAATCTGATTCTGTTAAACTGTTACAATATTGAAGATGAAGTTCTCGTAAAGGAAAAGTGAATCCATTGTTGATACTATTTTTATTATTAGGTATTGTTGTTGTTATTGGTAATTTAAATACTGAGCACCATGCATTACTAAACCCAGTACTACGATTCAGATTCAGCACTTGTAAGGTAGTGCAATGTTTTTCCAAGAAAGGTATCAACTGATGATCGGCTAAATTGTAACATCTTTTTATAATAAATTCTATTAAGCCTTTCGATTGAGCAAGAGATGATGATGAAGTAGACGTATTTCTCCAATAAGGTAAATCAGATGAAGTTGGCTGTGTATCGTAATAAAGTACGTTTAATCTATTCAATGAATATTTAAATAATAAATCAATAGGAATTGTTGTATTTGGTAAAATTAGATGAGTTAATAATGGACAGCTTTGTAATAGATAATCTAATGTTGAATCATTTATATTTGTTGCTAATTGTAAATATTGTAAATTATATGTTTTTTTATATTCAGGTACAATAAAAGAAGAGTCATTGGGGTTTGCATAGTATATATGTGTCATGTGAGGACACATATCTAATATATCCATAAATACTGTTTGCAATGTTGTATTACAATCATCCAAACATAAGTATGTTAAATTTTTCCCCATTAATCTTACAGTTCTTAAAAATTGATTTTGAGAAAGAGCAGTATCGACGAAACCTACATCATAGATATTACAAGTATATATTAGATTCGTTAGATCATTATCTCCATAAAAATTAAAATAAATATATCCTTTTTTTTTCTTTTCTTCTGTTTTTTTTTACCTAAATATTCTATATATTGACAATCATGATCCACAAGCAATTTTAATGCAAGAGAAGCTTTTGATTCATTAGCAGAAAGTTGAAAACGACGAATGTGTCGGCCTTTAGTATACGAAAAATAATTCATTAATGTTTTTCTAGAGACAGCATTATGTTTCATAGCACCAGTAATAAAATCTAAATCCTTCCACATACCAGACCAGTTATGTAAAAAATGACGCCAAGATCGACTGACCTGTGTACAAATTACGCGTCGATGAAAAGGTAGCTGAGAAAAAATCATATCCAATACATCATAAGGTAATAGTTGAATAGGATCGCTTTGTTTTTTTATATAGTTCTGTTGTATATTAATTTTATCTTCCATCGATTTTTCCAGAGATAAAATCGTTTGATATCGAGCATCCGTTTTATCAACTTTTTTATGACCACGTCGATATATATTTAGAGCCGAGCTGTATCGCTTTTGTAATGTTAATAGTTTTCCGAGCCTTAGATATCCTTTTGAAGCTTCAGGTGCTAATTCGATCATAAGTGACGCATCTTGAATAGCTGCTCCCCAATCTTTTAGTTTTTCATAAGTAGCAGCTCTACAATCCAATAGTGTTGTATTTTTAGGCTGTAACTTGATTGCTTGAGTGAAATAGTCAATTGCTTCTTTAAACTGGGAAGAATTATATGCCTGTCGCCCATCATCGAAATAGTATCTCCATTTTTCTTTTACTATTGTCATTCTGGAAGAAGAATTAATATTTTTTTGCTGATTAGCATTTTTTATAGATTGATCACTGGAAGAGCTACGTTTTTTCATTAAAATTTTTTTTAAAAAAAAAATGAAAAAAGAACAATACGAAAAAAAATCGACTTTTTTAAAAAATTAAATCTCCGCGTTTTTACCTTCATCTTACTACGCGTTGCTTTATTATGGAGATAATGTTATAACTAAAAACCTATTTTATTAATTTAACGAAGATTTAATAAATAATAAAAATTAAACTATGTAAATAAAAGTATATTTAAAACAAGAGATATGATTTTATGATAATAGTTTAATAACTTCAAAATAAAAATAAAATAAAAAGATAAAATATGTTTTTTCAAAAATTAAAAAAAAGAAATTGAATAAAATGATTTATAAAAAGTGTTGAGGAATATTTAAACCCAGCAAGCACAGAACAGTGCATACCGTTTTTTTTCTGTCATTCATTATTGATTTTCGAATTTCAGATATTACTTTAAATATTAGCATCTCGTGATTTAATATACAACTTTATGAAACATATATCATATTATGTAAATACAGCGATTTAGTTGTGGGACACTAACTCTCCTGAGCTCTACCTATCTTATTATTATTTTATTATTATTATTATTATACCTATATTTATTATTTCTTGTAATTATATACTATTTATTTATTTATAGTTATTATTATTATTATATATTTATTATCACTTTGAAATTTCTTGTCATTAAGAAGATGAAGAAAAAAAAATAATTACCATTTTCAATTATTCAAATTGTGCAAAAATCCGGTTAGTAAAGAAAAAAAAAATGAAAACGATGGTCTAATCACTGTACTCGTATAATATCATACATGCTTCATCAATTCATGCATTAAATCATAAAGATTTTAACCAATTCTTCGCTCAGAAAGATATCCTTTTTGATTTATTTATGATGAATTTTTTTCTTTTTAAAAATGACTTGTTTTTATTTTATTTAAGATGGTTCTCTTGTTTCTTTCGTTCGAGACGGTTCGACTCTTTTTATTCAAAATAACTGACCCTTTAATAATATATTTATAATTATTTGCTCACTTAATAAGAGGATGCCGTATATGGCGTTTAAACTATTTGCATATCAACAGTTAATCGTATTCTCTTGTGGTATTAGTATGGTTCGACGGGTTTTAATTGTATAATATTTTTTGATCTTACTACAAAGAAAATTTTATAAGTTTTATTTCTTTTCGCTTTTATTTCTTCACCGTAGTCATCATTCCAGTTGGTTTTTTACCGAGATGCAATGAAGTAAAAAAAAAAGTGTTTTTTGCGAAACTGACCACACTTTTTCATCTCATTTATGATTTTTGAGATTTTAATCCGTAAGATAAAGAACAGAAAAATATTAGGTATATTGTTTAATTTAAGCATTGTTTGTTTTTATTTATTCAGTAAAGTTGA
Organism: Cunninghamella blakesleeana; assembly: GCA_017871115.1. Lineage (NCBI taxonomy): Eukaryota > Fungi > Mucoromycota > Mucoromycetes > Mucorales > Cunninghamellaceae > Cunninghamella > Cunninghamella blakesleeana. The sequence goes on along the minus strand of JAFCIZ010000004.1, from coordinate 1,158,452 downwards.
TTAAAGTATTTTTCTATACATTTTTCCCTTTTTTTTTTTCATATATGATTTTATATATAATAATCCACAGAGCGGGTACCTATTAGTACACTAAGTTCAATAGGACATTTGTATATATTTTTTATCAAATATATATATTTTTTTTACTCAGTTTTAGTTACTTTAAAAAAAATAAAAATAAAAAAAAAAAAGTATACGCATAAGCTACCGTAAATGCAGTATCAGTGTATGTTTTAGGAAAGGTTACAATTAAGCCAAAAAAAATTGAACTGCGCTATTTAAATTTTTTACAAAAATTCATTTTTTAGTTTTTTTTTTCCTTCCTCTTTCATATTTTTTATATATTTTAATTGTATATATAAATTTATGTGTATATTATTTTATTTTTAAACATAAATCAGTAAAAGAAATGGCATCAGTCTCAATATCAGATGAAGAATTAGAACGGCAAGAACTTATTGATTCTATTCCTGAATTTGCAACTTTTGAAAATCAAAAAGAAAATATACTCCCACTTAAAGGAGGGCGTCGTGCAAAAGCCTTAGCTTCAGTGTTTCAACTAAATAATGATGAAAAGCAACTTATGATTCAACAAGCTCAAGCAAGATATGATCAAGAATTAGAACATTTGGATGAAATGGATGATCCTTTAGATGTATTTGTCAGAAGACTCCAATGGCTTATGGAAACTTTTCCTCAAGGAAATAATCAAGAATCAAAACTAGTCGAGTTTTTACAACAAGTATCACACCAATTTCAAGATGATCCTAGATATTACTCCGATCCTCGTTACCTTAATTTTTGGATACAGTATTCCAAATGGACAGTTGATCCCAAAGAAGTCTTTTTATATTTAATGAAGAAAGGTATTGGACAAAACTTGGCTTTGTTTTATGAAGAATACTCAGCAATATATGAAGAACGTGAAAAGTAGGAATAATAAACAATATATTATTTTGTTTTATATCTTCATACACATATGCATACATACTTATTTATTCGCATTCTTATTTTTATTTATTTATTATTTATTTTAATAACAATTACAAATATATAGATATAAAGAAGCAGCAGAGGCATTAGAACTTGGTATACAAAGAAACGCACAACCTATTAGACGACTAGAACGTGCACGTCAACAATTTGATGATCGGATTAAAAATAAAAAGCAATCAGTAGTACCTTCACAATCCACCTTATCCCATTCACTTCAAATAAAAAATGGCCCATTTCCTAGAACTATCCTTGGCCATAAACCTAACCCAAAAATACCTTATTCTCTACCTGAAAACGTTTATAAAAATACATATCACAGTATGCCTTCTACCATTTCATTTCAACAAGCTGCTGGCAGCAACCATTTTACAACTACATTCTCTGCACCAACTTCATATACATCATCATTATCATCATCATCATCAAGACGACCATTTGGTAATGATTATCCAGCACAAAGTCAAAAACCAATTTCGTCTAATTTCACAGTTTATGTTGATAAAGATGCCGACACATCATCACCAACAGAACCATTTGAAGACATACTCCCTTCTTCATCTAGTGCAAAACAAAGTCTATCTAATTTAGTGTTCTCTAGAAAAAAACAGGAAAATACCATGTCTGCTGAAGATTATAGCAGTGTCACTTTCCCCTTGGCTTCAAAACCTCGTATAGAACGTACTTTTACTGTATACAGAGATGATGTAAGTATTTTAATTATTTAAAATATATACAGTACGATCGTCATTTTATATTAATTTATAAATAATATGTGCTTGTATTTTATTATTATTATTTTATTTTTATTTTATTTTATTTTTTAAAAAAATAGGATGAATTAAATTTGGAATCAACTCAAAGTGATAATTCGGATCAAACGACTCAATTAATTCAATATGAATCATCAACATCATCAGTAATTAAAAAGCCTAAACCTGAGTTTGTTAATCAATGTATAAATAACAAACAGCATATGAGTTTAATGGAACAAAGGTTTAAAAGATTTGCGAAAAGCTATATTTATTATAAGAATTCAACTGGACATTATGAATTTATTGCCTCTACAAAAGAATGTTTGGGCACATCTGGACGGAAGGAGCCAATTAGCTACGAAGAGTTAAGGTTTAACAAACAAGTAAATAGATCTGGTGAGAAGCAAATTATTAAAGGCATAGCATTACAATCGTCAAATTTAACAAATGCAGATGGTAAAAAAAAAAATAAAAAATAATAAATAAATGGGTCATAGAGTTAAAAAATGAAAAGTATATATATATATATATATAAGTATATCATAATTATTAATTTATTATTTTAATTTTATTCTAGATATTATACATTGTAAAATTGGATCATCTACAGAAAAAACAATTGAATATACAACGGAAACTTTTGCTGCGCATCAAATGATCAATGCTTTATTTAGTAAAAGGACTGGAAATGAATTATTTGAAGAAGTAGAAAAAGACCCATTGAAAGATGAAGTCAATCATTCATCTAAAAAAATAAGACGAATCATTGATGAAAACTGTGAAAACTAAATAAATAATCTAGTAAAAATAGCTTATTTGGCAGGTTTTTTTTATTTTAATTTTCCTTTTCTATTTGTAATTTTAAGATACTTTTTATTGATTAATACAAGCATAATTATTTCTGATTAATAAAGTTAAAGAATACAGTAATTACGAGATGTCATAAATAAAATAAGTATATACATATATATTTATAAGCATATTATTTATATAAAATCTATATTTTAATTTTATTGGTAAAGGAATATAATTTTTTATAATTGTATATTAATTTTTTTTTTTTTTTGTATGAAAATAATTATATTAAAAAGAAAATATATATAAAGAAAAAATAATAAAAAATGTAAATTTATGGAGAATATTTATATAAAATCTATTTTTTTACAGAGGCACCACCAACGTTTGATGCTTTAGCTACAGTTTCTAAAAAGACTAACTTTTGATCTAAACCATAGGATGAATTTGTGCTAACTAATGATTCTAAAGCTTGTCTGTTAATGTTAGCTGGCCATTGGATTGATTGACCCACAGAAATAAAACGAGAATAATCACCATTTTCCACTTCTAATTGTTGTGATGCTTGATCTTGTCCTTCTTTTTGTTCACTTTCTAATGATTGTTTAGAAATATCTACTGAACTAAGCGACGTCCAATCAATATCTTTATCAATAAAAGTAGTGGCACGACGAACAGGTATAGCAGTAGATCCTCCCGATGCAGTCTTTTTTTTCATATTTTGACGGGGTTGTTGTTGCCCTTTTCTATCACGTGATCTTTGTTGACCTTGACGTTTACTATTATTACTGTTGTTGTTATTGTTGTTGTTACTATTTTTGTTGAAAGCTTGTTGAGATTTACGTTGGTTGGTATTATTTACTATATTATCTTCTACAGCGTCATCAAATTGACCAGGTTTAGCTTCACTTCGTTCTTTCATATTTCTTCTTTGCTTATTTTCTTTACGAGCTCGTTCTTTCTTTTGCGCCTGTAATAAAAAGGTAGCAAAGACATCGTTATTATTAGTTTTGCCATCACTATTGTCTAAAATTTTTCCACGTCCACTACCGCCTAAACGTTCAGATAAAGGTATTCTCTTTTCAGTCTTTTCAGTTTTTTTAGGTTTATTTTCTGTAGTTTCTGCTGCTGCTACAGGTGAAGAGGGGGAAACAGTGGATTCATATCGGATAGCAAATAATCCTTGTCTATATAATGGTTTCAATTGCTGCTGAATTCTAAGATTGTTTGTGCGTAACATAATAATTTTTTTATAATGATTAAAAATATAATATGTATATATATTTGTATATATATTTATATAAAAATAAAAGGAAAAGGCTTTAAGAAAATAAAATAAAAACATATGGTGGATATAAAAAAAATTATCAGATTTAAACTCAGAAAAAAGTCACCAAGTGATTTTTGGAATTTTTTTGCCTATAAATTGACAAAACTGGAGAGAAAATAAAATAGATCTCTTTCACTTTCTTTTCATTATTTTTTTTTTCATTTTATAATAATTTAAAAAATTTAAAAATGGGTCGCAAACGAACTGGTGATGAAATTGAAGAAGAAGAAGTTCCATATGATGATATTGAAGATGACGAAGAAGAAGAAGATGACGAAGACGATGTGGTAATTTTTTTTTATCTAAATATCAATTACTCGCAGATATAAAGGGATAACAAAATAAACATTAATATATTTATTTATTATTAATTAATAATCATAGAGACCAGCTAAACGTAAATATAATCCTTTTATTGATGAAATGGCTATTGTAAATGATGAGGATGACGAAGAAGACGAAGACGATGATTATTCAAGAGAAGGTAAATAAACAATATATATATATAGTTGAAACCTTTTTTTAATTAAATAATGAAAATGGAAAATACTAATTATATATATAAATATATATTACAATTTGGTTTACAACAGATGGCTTTATTGAAGAAGAAACAGCAGACCTTCCTTCAGCTACAGATATTCAACGACGACACTTAGATCTTGATCGCAGACGACGTGAAGTTGAAGATATGGACGACGAAGAAGTGGCAGCTTTTTATGCTAAAAAATATGGTGGAAAAAAGAGTCAAGCTTTTAAATCAACACAGGATGTACCACAACAATTACTTTTACCAAGTGTTAGTGATCCTAATTTATGGGTGGTGAAATGCAAAGTAAGAAATAAAATATTGTGGCATAAAAAAATAAAATAATAAAAAAAAAACGCCAATTAAGTTGATCTAAATTTTTAATTTTTATTTATTTATTATTTTTGTTTTTGATAGCCTGGAAAAGAAAAGGATGTTATTTTTGGAATGATGAAACGTTATTTTGATAGACAATATAGTGATAATCCATTGGAAACATTTTCAGTCTTTGCAAAAGATTCTTTGAAAGGATATGTTTATATTGAAGGGAGACGACAAGCACACGTCCAACAAGTAAACAACAATATAAAATAATGATTGTTTCGGGAAATGGACGATGTTTATGATTATTAATTTTATGACTATTATTATTATTAAAAAAAAAAAAAAATAGACGATTGCAAACATTCCATTTATATATCAATCTTCATTAAATTTGGTACCGATTAAGGAAATGGTGGACTCTATTAATATTGTACGCCAAGATAAAGACATTCCAATGGGTGGATGGGTACGTATAAAACGTGGGAAGTATACAGGCGATCTTGGTCAAGTACTTGAAATTTCTGATGGACAGGAAACAGCATTGATTAAATTAGTACCACGTTTAGATTTAGATTCACCTAGAGGTGAAGATACTCTTGGACAAAGAAAAAAACCTGGTAGCACTGCAACTTCAAGACCTCCACAAAAATTGTTTAATCCTGAACGGTTAAGCAAGCATGTTATTTCTAGTTTACAAAAGAAGGGACCATATTGGGTATTTAATGGCGATCATTTTCGTGATGGTTATTTAGAAAAAAGAATGAAAATACAGACTTTGCAAACAAGCAATGTAAATCCAACATTAGATGAAATTGCTAAATTTGCTGGGGACAATGAATTAAATCCTGAAGATGGTGAACGTACATTGGATTTGGCTACCTTATCAGTTCAATCAGTAAATGATGTGTCAGCTTCTTCTTTATTCCAAAATGGCGACGCCATTGAAGTTATTGAAGGTGATTTGATACATAGTACTGGTACAGTGGTCAGTGTTAGTGATTCAGCAGTAATGGTATCATTGAATGTTGATGGATTTAATAAACAAGTGTCATTCCCACCCAAACATATACGGAAACTATTTAAAGAGGGTGACCATGTGAAGGTGGTTCATGGTCGGTTTAAAGATGAAAGTGGTATGATTGTTAATGTAAGGGATAACATCGTTACAATTTTGTCCGATGCAACTTTGAAAGAAGTCAAAGTATTTGCAAAAGATTTACGTGAAGCTATGGATGTATCTTTTGGAAAAACTACTATTGGCGAATATGAATTACATGAATTGGTCCAACTAGAGTAAGTTAATAATAGCGATATGGGTATTTTTTTCAAAAAAAAGTTTATAATAATAAAAATAATAAAAATAATAAAAATAGTAATATCTTTTGTCTTACTAATTTTCTTTATTATTTGATTATCTTTCTTTTTTAAAAAAATTATAGTTTCCATACAGTTGGTGTAATTACAAAAGTAGATCGCAATTCATTTAAAATATTAACACAAAACAGTGAAGTACGTACAATTGAACCACATCAAATCACTAATAAACATAACAGTAACAGAGCAGTAGCAACTGATGCAAATGGGAATAGTATTCGTGCTGGTGATAGTGTAATTGAGGTTGGTGGTGAAAGAAGAAATTGTAACATTTTACACATTTATAGAAACTTGGTATTTTTACATTCAAGGGAAAATGCTGAAAATTATGGTGTATGGGTGTTACCTACTCGTCAAGTTTTAAGCGTTGCTGCACAAAATTCCAAATCATTGGTAATCATATACAAATACATATTATATATAAAATAATAACAATATTTTCAATAGCATTATTTTAAACCTCTTTGGATTATTATTTTTATTGCTTTGTTTTACAGGCAACTCAAGATATTTCTAAACAACAACCATATAATGGACCTGGTATGGGACGTGGTGGAAGTTTGGATGTTAGAGGTCGCGGTCGCGGTGCTCGTGGTGGATTTTATGGGCGTGGTAGAGGTGGTCGTGATAATCTAGTCGCTAAAACCGTGCGTATTGCCCAGGGGCCTCATAAAGGTTATCTTGGTATTGTCAAAGATACTACAGATACTACAGCCAGAGTTGAACTTCACACTAATTGTAAAATCATTAATGTTGATAAAGCAAAACTTGTCCTTGTTGATTCGAGAGGCGGTACAATTGGTCCTGCAGTGGATAGTAATGAAAGATTTGGATCAAGAAACGATTTCTCATCAGCTGCTACGCCAAGACGTTATGGAGATGGATCAATGACACCTTCACATTATGGTTTATCCGGTTCAAAAACACCTGCATGGAATTCATCAGCAAGAACACCAAATCCTTATGCAATGGATGGTTCCAAAACGCCAGCTTGGGATGTAGGAAGTAAAACACCAAATCCACATGCATTTCAAGATGGTTCAAAAACACCTGCTTGGGATTCTGGAAGTAAGACTCCTATGTGGAATAGTAATAATGCTAAAACTCCCGGTTTTACAGATTCTGGAAGTAAAACTCCAACTTGGAATAGATATAATGATAACGATATAGCTCCAACTCCGGCAGCACATTTATCAGCACAAACACCAGCAGTAAGTTTAAATGAATTGCATGTATATAAACTATAAATTGTTACGATTTTTTTTATTAATTTATCTATAACAATTATTTTTTTATTTTATTTTTTTTGTTCTTTGTTAGGCATCATATGGACATGTTGCACCTTCACCAGCACCATACCCGCAAACACCAGCAGTTAATTTTGCACAAACACCTTATGATCATGCTGCTACACCTTATGATAGTGCTCCTACGCCTGGTGCCAGTTTGATTCCATCTACCCCTGCTGCTTTAAGCGCTCCTACGCCTGCTGCTCATATGCTAAGTGCTCCAACACCTGGGTCATATATTCCTGCTACGCCTGCCGCCCTTCAAGCCCAAACACCATTTATACCAAGCGGTGGAGATTATAGCCAAATAGAAGAAAGTTCAGGTAATTATAACGCGGACCAAAAAATAAAAAAATAAAATATAATAATGATAACAATTTTAATATTTTATTCATCTATTATATTTTATTGCATTTTATATTATTTTTAGCTGATACATCCACTACTGAATGGCCAATTGAAGAAATTGAAATTAAAGTAATACAATCTGTCGGTGATGCTCATGAAGGGCAAATCGGATCTATTATATCAATTCAAAGAAATTCAAGGACATGTAGTATTCAATTATATGATTCAAATAATAGAGTTGATGGCGTGTCATACGAAGCATTAGAACCTGTACGGCCAAGTAAAAAAGATCATGTAAAGATTATGCTAGGTGAACAAAGAGGTGAACTTGGATCATTAATTGGTGTGGATAGTCATGATGGCATTGTTCGTATTAAAGGTGATGGTGGTGGTTTTAAAATTATGAGTATGGGATCCGTAGGGAAATATACTGGTACTGAAGATGTTATGTAGTTTATATACTTAATTTAATTACCTTTAAAAAAAGAAAAAAGAAAAAAGAAAAAAGAAAAAAGAAAAGAAAATACAAAGCTAAAGAAAAGAAATAGCAGTTGGAAAAAAAAAGTAAAAGTAAATACGAGGATAAATAATAAATTAAATAAACATCAATTGAAAGTACTATATTTATTTACATATACACATATATTTTATTTTAAAATAAATGATCATTTTTATATTTGTATCTACTAATTTATTATTATATTCATATTTTATTAATTTTTTTTTTAAAAAAAAAGAAGAAAATGGTGGTGTCCCACAATTTTTTACTGGCTAAAAATTCGTTCTTTAAAACTTGAAATCTTTTTAAATTTTTTTTTTTTTTTTTTTCATTCAATCTTTTTCGGCTTTACTTAGAGGACATGTTAAGCTTTTTTATACTTCATGTAGTCTTGAAAAGAGAGTTTTTTTCTGATCTTGACTTTGCCTAACGAGTATAGCTTTATATTTGGAGAAAAAGATAGAATAATTTTTTAATACTTTAAAAAGCTATCATAGTACCTTAGGCGTCGAATTTTTTTAATTCAGTATAACACCGCTTAGTGTCTCCAATCGGCTATACATTTTTTTATAAGAAAATGGTAGTGTTTTTTTTTTTTTTTGAAGAAAATGGAAAATGGAAATGAAAAATAAAGGGATATAAATTATATAAAAATAATAATAATAGTAATTGGAATGAAAAAATAAATAAAATAATAATAATAAATAGTAGAAGTAACAATATTTTTTTGCAAAAAAAGCGGCATTTTAAATTTGGAGAATAAATATTGTCAAGTTTATATTTTTTTTCTTGCTTTTTTCACCTTTCTTCTTTTTTTCAACCTTCCTTTTTTTACTTTTTTTTTATTTCTTAATCCACTTATTAATTTATACTTATATAAACACATATTTACTATAATATATGAAGAATTAATCATGCAGTTTAATAACAATTTATTAAATATGAATGCTGACAATAACAACTCACCTTTTAAAATGACTTCAACACGAGGTCGAGGAAAAAATAATAATAATCTTCGTGGTGGAGGGCCATACGCAACAAGAGGGAGGAAAGGAAACCAAAATGTCAACAGAGGCGGCAATAACAACAGCGGTTTTACTTCGCAACGTGGTGGGTATAATTCGCCATTTATTAATTCACGATTTACTAATAACAATGATAATAGCGATAATAATAATAACAATAATATGAATATTAATTCTGTATTTGGAAATATAAATTCAACGGGGCAAATGAATCCTATTCGTAATCTTGGTGCTAATAATAATATGAACAACAATAATAATATGTTTAATAATAACAATAATATGAGTGTTTTTCATAATAATGGTCATATTCAACATAACAACAACAACAATAACAACAACAACAATAATAATAATAATAATAATAACAAACCTTGGAAAAGATCAACAAGACGATTACCTGAAGTATTAGGTGGCAACAACAATAACACTAATAATATTTTGACAACGTCTAAAATAGAGAACTCTATTGAAGATCATGAATATGATACAATAAATACACAACAATCTAGTCAAGCAACAAAAGCCGACCGTGCTGCTAGATTTGGTTCAACAACAAAAACAGCTCTTTATGACGAAGTAAGTTAAATATAATAGTAGTATGAAATATATATGTTTGCATATGCATTCAAAAAGGATTTATTTACTTACTATTATTATTGTCATTTTATTATATATATATTTAATTATATTAGATGAAACAAAAACGTATTGAAGAACGAAAAAGAGCTATTCAACGGGGTTTAATACCTGATCCAAATGCACCTACTCGTTTGGAAGATGCTATTGATTTTCGTGGTACTTGCACAAGTATGTGTCCTGAATTTGAAATGGTAGAACGTGAATTACAAAATGGCCTTGATTCTTTAGAAATGGTAATATTTTATAATATCATATATAAAAACATATACTATATGTTAATAAATTAAAATATAATATAATATACTATTATCACTCTCATGCATTGATTATGTATATTTACGGAATTAAAACTTAAATTTCATAGGATGAAGATGGTAACCTAGATCCTGAAAAAGCTGTCAAAACATACAGAAGATCTGCAGCAGGTAATGAGCAACCGCTTCCATCAGATGTAAGAACACCAGATGCTTTAATCAGAACTTTGGATTATCTAATGAACTCTATACTTGGTCAGTATCCGTTGGAAAAATGCCATCCTTTTATACGTGATCGAACAAGATCTATTCGTCAAGATTTTACCCTTCAAAATATTAGAGATCAAAAGGCAGTCGAAGCCCATGAAAGAATTGCTAGATTCCATATACTATGTCTTCATGAAATGTGCCACTTGGATGAAGAAAAATTCAGTGAACAACAAGAAACGGAACAATTAAGAAAAGGTAGTTTTGAAGAAGATAGATGATATTTTTCTAATTTTTTTTTTTATTATTTATATTTATGGAAAATGAACTCACTTAAACTATATATTTTTACTTATTTATTCATTTATAATATGTAGTATTAATTAGTTTAATGGAATTCTATGATGATTTACGAGAAGAAGGAATTGAAATGGAAAATGAAGCAGAATTTAGAGCCTATAATCTTATCAGTCACGTACGTGATCCTGATGCAGCTAGAAATTTACAAACTTTACCTAAACACGTCTTTTTACATCCAAATATACAATTGGCTATTCAATTTTATGGACTCATGCAACGCAATAATGAAATTATGGAAACTTCATCTAGACGTAATAAACCTGTCAATGTAGAAGCAAGTCAAAATTTTTATTCACAATTTTTTAAATTAGTTAAGGATGATCAAACGCCTTTTTTAATGGCCTGTATGCTTGAATGGCATTTCCCTGATGTTCGAAAAGGTGCACTTAAAGCAATGAACACAGCCTATCGTCATGCGCGTATTAATGCAGAATACGTAAGAGAGGTACTTGCCTATGATACGGTTGATCTTTTATTAGAAGAATTACAGCTTTATGGATTAAAAGTGGATGATAGCTCTGGTGAACCAATCATTATGTTTGGCCAACGTAGATATAATGCTAATCAACCGTTTTTTATTGGTAAATTTATATATATATCATTTTTTTTTTTATACACGAATTACTGTTTTTAAATTTATTTATTTTTTATATTTGCTCATTTGTCTATCTTCCTATTTTTTTTTCAATGTGTTATATGTATTTAATAGAACCTTTATCAAATCCAAAACAACATCCATCAATATTATTAATTGAATCAAAAAAGGGGAAATTAGAATTAAAAGATATTGTCAACGACCCTCAAACATGTTCAGCAACTGCAATCACTCGTAGAATGAAAAATAATAATAAGAGGACCATGTTTACACCAAACAATAGAATAACGAACACCTCTATACCAGCTTTCAAGGAGCCATTACCTTTATCAGCTGATTATATACAAAGGCGAGAAAAAGTGGAAATGAAACAGGTAAAGGAGCATCGTGTACATGATCGTGATGTATTAGTTAAAAATTTACAACAACGAAGAAAAGAATTGGATGATGAAGTTCTATTAGAACAAATGAAGATCCAAAAAAGACAAGAATATTTAGAACTTAAAAAGAAAGAACAAGAAGAGCAAGAACGATTAAAGAAAGAACATGAACAACAAGCATTAATGGAAAAACGATTAAAGGAAGAAAATGAAAAAGCAATAAAACAAAAAATATTAGAGGAAGAAGCAAGAATTAAAAGGGAAAAGGAACAGCGTGAAATGGAATTACAAAGACAACGCAAAGCAGCTATTGTATCACAAGCAAAAAAAAGATATACAAAACAACTCGTCTCATCTATTATGCAAGAAATTATGGATAATGCTATTGTAGAATTTCATCGTAAACAATCAATTGCAAAAAAATATACTCGCCCTTGGTTATTACGTGTGCGTAAACGAATTCAAGCGCGGCATCAACTTGCATCTAAACGTTTACAACATTTAAGCTTTAGTAAAAACATTATATCTGGAAATTCACTCATAGAGCACTTTTCACAAAATGTAATGATCACACCACGTAATAGATATATTAGATATAATAACAATATTATTAATAATGAAGAATGTATAAAACAAAGAACAGATTTATCCTTAGAATATGAATCATCAGCTTTAAAGTTTAATCAAGTACGTATATATATACCAATTACTTTTTTTTAAAAAAAAAAACAGCCATTTTTCTTTTATTTATTAACTTTTGTTATATACAATTTTATTTTTATATTTTTAAATTAGACGAATGAAATCGATGACGCTTGGAGGTCTGAAAATTATGGAGAAAAAATACATCAATTAGTAAGGACAAAATGGGATAGAATACGATCAAGATTATTAGAAGATAATGAAAAACCTGGTTGGCAACTTTGGATCAGTGTAGCAAATCTTGATTTGCTATCATCTAAATGGTTTAACAATAAGTTTGGGTTAGATGAAGCATTTTCAAGAAATGTATCATATTTTAATGATTGCAGAATAACTATTCGATCTGTTTCTAATCAATTCAATATGTATGGAAAGGTAATAAAAAAAATACTAATAGTACGAATGTATGAAAAAGTTAATACTCATTAATTAATATATAAATATATATCATAATTATTAAAAATAAAAAATATAAATTAGGCAGTCGATGAATTAGGTGCGGTTATTTTTTCTATATCAGATCTTCGAAAAAATGATTGTGATGATTTAGTAGCGTAAGTATAACAATGTTAAAATATAGGAAAAAAGACAAAAATAATAAGGCAAACAAATAATATTGAATTTCTTATATTATAGTACTGAATATTGGTTAGAAGAAAAGCAACGTTTAGAATCATTTACTGAAGAATTAAAAAAATTCAATCCTAATATCCAAGTCCCCTTTGTTTTCACCTATTTCCCTTATACCAAATCAACAAATGAAGTGATAGCCAAAGTATATATATAAATATATTTAAGAAGTGTTTTATAATATATATGTATGTATTTAATAATTGAACAAATTCTTTAATTTTATTTTTATTTTATTTTATACAATTTTACAATATTTTATTAGATTCCAGAATTCCTAAACTTCCGCAATGTTAATGTCATATCAGATTTCCATATTTTAATTATGAATCCAGCAACAGTTCAACAACGTTTAGATCAAGAAATTGAATGGCTATGCAATAATACTATTATCAATCAACCCTTGAAGATAAATCGAGATATATCCTGTGAGTAAATTATATTTAATTAATTTATCAATTTTAATATTTATTTATTTTTTTATAAAAAAATCTGAACAAATACCAATAATAATAATTTTATTTATTTTATATACTTTACATTTAAAATATAGATAAAATTCGTAAATTAACTTATGAAGTTGAAAGAAATTCACGTCGATTAGAAGATGGTGGTAAAAAGCAAAAAATAAAATATAAATTATAAATTGAAAATAATATATAAATAATGATTATATATTAACCTATAAATATATATATATATATATATTATTTTAATAGTATCATTACAAGAAGCTACACAAATAATTAACGATCAAATCAAATCATATAATGACTCAATAGTAGAATTTCCTTTAAATTGGAAGCCTTTTATATTGCCACCATTACCGAACCAACCATTTGCCTATCAAAAAGCAACAAAGTAGGAAAAAGATATATATATATATATATATATATATATATAGAAAAGATAAACATAGTTAGATGATTGATCAAATTACTTACTCTACAACTAATTTACTATTTTTATAGAGGTGATTATTTCAATTTAAGTCGACACTGGTTAGAAATAGTATCATCTAAAGGAATAATAGATATGCTTGGTGGTGGTGCTGAAGATTTGACTGCTGTGGTAAAAGGAACAATGGAGCAATATATTTATGAATTGGAACGACGATTAAGGATATTCTATGTATAATTTTTAATTTATACGTACAGAAACAAAGAGAAAAAATTATTTATGATTTGTAAAATATATGTGAAAAAAAGAATCATAGTAAACATAATTATGATAATTGTTCAAATCTATATAAACAGTAACTCTTGGTTTTCATGCATTTTTAAAAATAATAAAAATTTGAAAATTTAAACTTTAAAATTAAGCCTCCGCTTTTTTAAAAAAAAATGATAAAAATTTTTTTTCATTTTTCATTTCACTTTTCATTTTTTTTAAATTAATTTTAATATAAAAACAATATGGGCGCATTAAGTAGGTTCATCGATTAATACTATAATTATTTATATATATATAACCATATTGTCATTGATATTCACCTGTTTCTTTTTTTTTATTTTTATTTTAAAGACAAAAAAGTAGATCGACGATTAAATGGGCCTCGTAAGTTGCTTTATAAAGAAAATTCAGAGTTAGAATTGATACTGATTTTTAAATATATATATATTCTTTATTCTATGATCTATAGAAAAAAAAAAGGATCCTGGACTCCCTAAGCTTGGACTTTTAAAACAAAAAAAAATGAAAAAAGACAATCAAAAACAACAACAAAAGGTAAATTGTATAAATATATATACTTCTGTCAAGATCTAATGGACAAAAAATAATAATAAAAAAAAAAGAAAGAATCGCTAATCAATCTTTTTTTTTTTTTTCTCTTATAAATTAATATTATTTATAGGATTTGAAAAATAAAATTCAACAGCAACAACAAAAACCAAAAATGTCACTTACAGATATGGTAGCTAACGCAGAGCGTCGTCATGAAGTTTATGATAGTAGTAATAGTAATAATTTGATGGACGATGATAAAACACAAATCGATGCAGCAGCTACAGGACAAAAGGATAATTCAAGAAAAGCTTATTTCCGTGAATTTCGTAAAGTGCTTGAAAATGCCGATGTAGTTTTAGAAGTATTGGATGCTCGTGATCCTCTTGGTACTCGTACAAAAAATGTAGAAAGAATGATAATGGATAGTGGGTTAAATAAGAAGGTTATTTTGGTTTTAAATAAAATTGGTAAAGAAGTAGATAAAAATAAATACAATATATATATATAGAAGAAAGAATTCATACAAGGAAACTAAATATGTAATTAAACATTTATATAAATAGATCTTGTACCTAGAGAAAATGTAGAAGCATGGTTAAAATATCTTAGAAATGAATATCCAGCTATAGCATTTAAAGCATCAACTCAGAATCAACGTAGTCATTTAGGACAATCTTCTGTCTCAACTGAACTTGCCAATGAAAATTTATTAAATTCATCTGAATGTTTAGGAGCTGACACGTTGATCCGATTACTAAAAAATTACTGTCGTAATGTCAACATCAAAACAACCATTACCGTCGGTATCATTGGATACCCTAATGTTGGAAAATCATCCGTTATTAATTCATTAAAGCGATCCAAAGTTTGTGGTGTTGGTTCAACACCTGGGTTTACCAAGGTAGCCCAGCAAATTACTTTAGATAAAAATATCAAATTATTAGATTGTCCTGGTATTGTATTTGCTCAACAAGGTCAAGATGGACAATCTGATGCTGAAATTGCTTTAAGAAATTGTATTAAAGTAGAATTATTAGAAGATCCTGTGACACCTGTGGAAGTGATTGTTTCTCGATGTTCTGTACACCGTTTGATGGGATTATATAACATTGGCTATTTTAATAACGCACATGAATTCTTGGTGTTATTGGCTCAACAACGTGGTAAATTAAAAAAAGGTGGGATTCCTGATATACAACAAGTTGCACGCCATGTTTTGAATGATTGGAATGGTGGTAAAATTCCTTTTTATACAGTTCCTCCTTCAGCAAAGAAATCTCATATTGAATCATCTGTGGTTTCCGGGTGGAGTGAAGCATGGAATATCGATATGCAATCTGATGATCAACTTGTATTAGGTGGCATTCCTGGAGTAGCACAATTTGATCAAGACGCTGTCATTATGGTAAATTATAATGTGATAATAGTGATAAAAATAAAAATCATTGATTTAAACATATACAAAAAAAAAAAAAAGGTACCATATTAAATTAACTAACTCTATTTCTTTTCTTTATTAATGGGTTTTCTTTCTCTCTTTCTCTCTTTCTCTTATTATTTTTTTTTAAAAAAAATATAAATGATGAAATATAGGATGTTAATGATGATGAAGACAATACAATGAGCAACTCTATGGATAATACAGAATCTATGATGATGGAAGATGACGACAATTCAATGACAGATGACTCAAAAGGGTAAGTGGAAAAAAAAGAAAGAAAGAAAGAAAGAAAGAAAGAAAAATAAAGGAAACATATATTAAAAAAAAAAAAGGATGATCAATGGATTATTAATAATATATTTATTATTATTATTTTATTGTTATTATTTATTTCTAGTCGCATGGTTGTATTTTAAAAATTTTCTAAATGTACACATACATCAATCACATATAATTCATATTCATTATTTATATCATAGTATTATCATTCTTTTTTTTTTATATATAAACTAAATATAATGCCATTTATTACATAAAAAATTACCATATACTTCCTAAATAGTCTACATTATATGATTGGTGCTGATTTGTTTTAAACTCATTTTATATTTATACATACCATAAAAACCACGGCGGTTTTACTTTTTTCTTTTATGCTGAAATTTTTCGCTTTGTTTTTTCATACTCAGAATACTATAAATTTCCCCATTTCCCATTCTTTTTTTTCTTTCCTCTTTCTTTTCTTTTCTCTTACCCTTCTTTCTACTCCTTTTTTTAAAAATATTATGATGTTTTCAAAAATAATTGATTCAATAAGAAGTAACACTAATCGAAATACAACGGATACAGCCACAACAGCAGAAAGAAGATCATCTACCGATGAAGACAATAGTACCAATAATAATAATAATAATTATCACCATTTACCTCCACCCTATGCTTTAACAAAATTATATACGACGGGATCTATACCGACTTCACCAACCACGTCGATGGATGAAGCAAGTAATGCTATCCCCATTACACGAAGAAGAAGATCGAGTTTATTTGGTTATTCACAAAATGCTACGGATGATTATATGCAAAAAGATTTAATTTCTAGCTCTTGGTCTTAAAAAGCTTGATTACCATCAAGATCATCATGTTTATTATTATATCTTTTTTTGTTGTTATTATTATCCTACCTTTCTATATATGTAGAAAGAGAGAGAAAACATAAAAGTATAAAAAAATTCAAAAACAAACAAAACCAACAAAAAAACTCCATTTTTACCTTTTTATATACAAAAAAAAAGGATTATCATATGTATATATTTATATTTCCTATTTCAAACAATCCTTTTATAAGCTATTTTATTTTTATACTATTGTTTATTTATTTATTATTTATTATTTATTATTTATTATATATCACCATTCAAAATAAATATATCAAAAAAACAAAAAAATTGAAAAAACCTTATTTATATAAATCATCTTTTTTTAAGTTTCTGCTCTTTTTTTTTTTTTTCTTTTTTTTAAAGATTCAGTCATTTTTTATGCCATATGCTCATTTATTAGCATACATATGAGAGTTTTTTTTTTTTTTTTTCCTATCGGCCATAAAATAAGAAGAAATAAAGTTTTTCATTATTTATTATTTTGATTTTATTATTTCTTTTTTAGTATGTAATTTTTTTTTTTTTTAAAAAAAAAACCACAAGTAGCATAAGCTAAAAAAAAAAATAGCTGTTAAATAAAGAATAACCAAGATCAATCTTTAAAATAAGTTTATTTTTTTATTCCCCGATTTTTTTTCTTTTTTGGGAGCAAGAGTTGTTTTAATGAGAGGAACCAGCATTTTTATTTTTTTTAAAATTCATACAAGCATATATTACCATTTTTTTGTTTTCAATTTTTATTATATTAATCATGAATTGAAAATTAGAAATAAACCGCGGTGACCAATTCATAATTTCTTTCCCTCTCCCTTTCTCATTTAAAAGGAAAGAGAAAGATGACTATAGAAAAAATTGGGAACTAACGTTTTGTTTGAGTTTTAATTTAAAATGTGTGTTTAAAAGGGTTACCTTTTTATAATGAAACAAAACTTGACACTACTCCTATAATTTTTTTTTATAATCATATGTTTTTTTTATTATTATTATCATAATAATAATAAAATTTTGTATGTTTTAGATAATAAGATCACATTTAATATAATGATAATAATACAAATATAACATATATATATATATAATATTATTTTATATTATATTATGTTATATCATAAAATAATAAGTAGTAGTAATAGGATCATTTAATAAAATATATAAGTTTTGTGTAATATTTAATTATCATATACATATATTATATATATAAAGAGAAGAGAAAATATAAAATATTTTAAACAAGAAGTCCATATTATATTTTATTGGTGATACCTTTTATAAACCCAGATATCGTTTTCTTTTTTAAAAAAAAGTTATTTATTTTAATACTTGGTATTACATAAAAGGAAATTGTATACCCAAAAGCATGTTCTTCTTTATTTATTTTTGTTTCTATTATTACGTGTATAAAAAAAAATATACAGAGAGAGAGAGAGAGATGTGGATACTTTATACATAGTAATTTATAAAGTTGATATAAAAATAAGGTTACACTGTATTCCATAAATGGTATTCACCAATCAATATTTAACTTTTTTCAAACTCCTACTTTTTTTTTTTAAAAAAATTTATTCCATTTCCTTTTTTTTTTTTCTTCTTCTTCTTTGTCCTTCTATCCTTTTTTTTTTTTTTTTTTTCAAAAAAAAAAAATTAAATAAAAAAACACACACATACATACACCTATTAATCATCAAGTATGGCACCAATTACTGTATCTTCAGATGGTATTGGAGTATCTCATTTACCTAATCAAAAACATAAAATCGTTACCAACAGAGGTGCTAATTTCACCATCATGGTTTGTGGTAAGTTGGATATATCTATATATTAAATATATCAATAAAATAAGAACCATATATAAATATTATAAATAGATACACAAAAATATACATACACACGTACATATATACATACATACATATATATACATATTAATAAATCACTTTATTACCATTCTTTAGGTGAATCGGGTGTTGGAAAAACTACTTTTATCAATACTCTTTTTACAACCTCTATTAAAGACTATAAAGACCCTGCTAAACGACATGAAAAACAAACGGATAGAACTGTTGAAATTGAAATCACAAAAGCAGGTAATAATTATATAAGAATAATTATATCTTTTGATTTTTTATTTATTTATTGACAACATATTTAAACTTTTTGCTTTGTTTATTTTTTTATCAACTAGAATTGGAAGAAAAAATGTTTAAAGTGAACCTTAATGTTATCGATACACCCGGTTTTGGGGATTATGTAAATAATTATGATAGTTGGTTACCAGTTGTTGAATTTATTGACGATCAACATGAAAGTTATATGAGACAAGAACAACAACCTAGCCGTAAAGGTATCATTGATATGCGTGTTCATGCTTGTTTATACTTTATTCGTCCAACTGGCCAAGGGTAATATTTATGGCTATAATCATAACAAATGAAATAAAAAAAAAAAAAAAAGAGAGAGAGAGAAGGAGAGACAAAAGCGATCAATAGATCAATTAAATACTTTTATTCTTTATGTTTATTATTATTACCATTATTAGCTTAAAACCTTTAGATATTGAAATCATGAAGCGACTTGGATCAAGAGTGAATTTAATTCCTGTGATTGCAAAAGCCGATACATTAACACCTAAAGATTTATCATTGTTCAAACAACGTATTAAAGATGTGATTAGCGCACAAAACATTCAAATTTACACCTCTCCATTAGAAAGTGAGGATGAAGAAGTAACTCAACGTAATCAAACCATTTTAGATGCTATGCCTTTCTCCATCATTGGATCTACTGAAGTTGTAACAACTCCTGATGGTCGTCAAGTGAAAGGTCGTGCTTATTCTTGGGGTGTAGCCGAAGTGGAAAATGAACAACATTGTGATTTTAAAAAATTGCGCAACTTATTAATCCGTTCTCATATGTTGGATTTGATTTCTACTACTGAAGAAAATCATTATGAAAATTATCGTCAACGTGAAATGGCTAACCGTAAATTCGGTGAACCAAAGTAAGTAGATCTTTTATTTTATTTATTTAAAAAAAAAAAAAAAAAAATGGCCATGACTATTCCTATATATATATATACTAACCTATGACTCTTCTCTTTTTAAATTTATATAGAATTAAGAAATATGAAAATCCTAAACATCGTGAAAAGGAAGATGCTCTTCGTAAAGTATTTACTGAACAAGTTAGACAAGAAGAAAATCGCTTCCGTCAATGGGAACAACAGGTAATTTATAAAGATAATAATATATATAAAGGCTTTATATAAGACTAGTGTATCATTAACTTTTCTTTCATATTCTACTTTTCTTTTTAATAATAAATAGCTTATTAATGAACGTGATCGTCTCAATAAGGATTTAGAAACTCAACATGCTCAAATTAAATCTTTAGAAACAGAATTGGAACAACTTTATCAATATCATCAACAAGGTCGTGGATCGATCAAACGATAATCTATTTATTTATTTTACACATTACATCTATTCCTTACTAATTTTATTATTATCTATTTTACTATTATTACTTAATGTCATCTCTTTTTTTATCTTTACTATCTAGTACACTTTATTATTTCATTTGATACTTTTTATAAATTTTCTTTTTTTTTTTTTTTTCTTTTTCTTTTTTTTATTTTATAGTATATATATATATATATATATATATATATATACTAGTTTGCTATTTTTCTATATTTCCCCCCCCCATTTTCAATAAAGAATAAAAAAAAAAAATATAATTGATACAACGTTTTATTTATTTATTGATTTATTAAAATAAAAACAAAATGGTAATAATAAAAATAATAGGAAAAACTAAGATGAGAAATATATATATATGTATAGAAAAATAAAAATAAATAATTAAATATGAATAAATAGTATAATGTATATAAATATATTTATATATATTTTTTAAAATAAAAAAAATAATCAATATTTTTTTTTAATTATAATGTAATGGTCCAGAGTTATTTCTACTTGGACTTGTAGTAGGTTTTCTTAACCAATTATCATCATGACGAACAGCAGAAGAGGATTTTACAGGAGGAGATGAAGGTGCCTCATAATTAGGATCATACTGACTATATTGTTGTTCACTAGGTGCGAAAGGTGGTGGAGAAGATGGTAAAGGAGGTGGTGGAGAAGAGGAGGATGGCATAGAATGATTAGGTGCATTAGAGTAATAAGGTGAAGGAGTAGATGGGATAGGTGATGGTGTTTGTTTATTGATACCATAATAATCAAGACCAGATGCATAGGAAATGGTACTTGGTTTAACCATTGAAAAGGTAACAGGCTCCTTCATATAAGGATCAGTAATGGATATGACTTGATCTCTTGGATTTTGTTGTCGTTGTTGCTGTTGTTGTTGATAGACCGTTTTAGGTGGTGAAGTAGAATATCCATAACCGGAATCGGAATCCTTATTTATGCCAGCAATATTACCTATATTATTATTCTTTGTTTCATTGTAGCTATCACTTTCAATGGATTTCATAAAATAGGCATTATTCTTATTGGTATTGGTATAAGCATTAGTTGGCGATGATAAGGGTGCAAGAGGAACTGAATTACCATTTTTTCCTGGTGTATTATTTGAAAATCCTTGATTGCTACTAATACCTGTTGTTTGAGTAGCTGGTTCAATTGCTGGTTTGGAAGGATGGAAAATATTAATCTATAAACAAATAAATGAATAAAAAAAAAAAAAGCAATACCAATATCAATATTAATATTGATACATACACTTTTTTATTTATTTACATTATATCATCTTTTTTTATAGTTGAAAAAAAAAAAATACTTACAAGAACTAACCAAAGGAAGATACAACTAATATTGACGTTACAAATTAAAAGATCGGCACCAAATTTATTTTTATTAATGACTTTTGCTTCAGTAAAACCATCAGCACATAAAATAAACATACTTGAACCAAACACCAATAATGAAATGGTTAAAAGCAAATTCATATCACGAAAATAAGTCAATTTGTCAGTAATATCTTTACGTTTGCCAGCTAAGGATGATTTGATGAGCTTTTTAAAACGAAATTCGTTCATGAAACCAATAGCAGTTACTACCAAGACTATTTTAAAAAAATAAAAAATACAAAAATTGAAAAGTTTACTTTTTGCTCTTTTATATAAATAAAATAAATCTTATTATTATATGATATATTTATATATCTATTTACGTTCACAGGAATAAGCCATTTGAGGTACTACTTCTTGATAATCATGATCATCCCGATATCTCCATTGAAGAATTGGAAACATTGCAACTGAACAAATAGTCCTAAAAATAATAATTTAAATGAAAATGCAGGTTGGGTTAATAAAAACAAATTACTGAGTCTGGATTATCCACTATTTTTTTTTTTTTTTTAATTTTACTATTAATAAATTTTTATTAGCATATATATATATATATATATATATATTACCATATAATGTAAAAACTAAATTCTCTTGAACTCATAAAAGTACGCTTTGCAACAGTATTTGAGATATAATTCCAAAAACATTGTAATAATAAAAGAATACTAACTTGTAATGAAAAAGTAACCGCTTGTACATAATTCATAACCTAAAAACAAAGGAAAAAAAATTAATATAAAATATACAAGTTTATGTTATTTATATCTATATATTTAAAAAGAACACTTACAGCCATAGGATCTTGATTTTTTTTCGACCACATAAAAAAAGGTTTGCTAACAACGTTCAAATCAGGTAAAAGATAAAAGCCTTCGTTGTACTTAATATATGTACTTAAAATATCTATATAAAAAAAATTTTTTTTTTTTTTCGTCACATTATGAAAAAAAAAAAAAAAATTAATCATTAATGCATCTTATTACTATTAATAATATACAATAAAAAAAAAAATTTTTTTTTATGGTTCTATTTTTCTATTTAGACTACTCACCCCAGGAACTCTGCGTTAGCATCAGCAGGAACATAAATACTGTAACTATACTTTTAAGTTCACCAGAAAAAATTTTCGAGGGACGAAGACATTGAAATCGATCTCCACACCATATACGATATAATAGAAAGGCACTGAGATATATTTCTTGCGCAACACGCTCTATTTAAATTATAATATTAATATAGGATGATGATGATAAGTATTTTTATTTATTTATTCCATGTAATAACTTTATTTTTTCGAGGTTGATATTTACGTAAGAATGAAAAATCACTACAAATTAAAAAAGTAATAATTATGATCAATTTTTGTTTTTTTAAAACTGTATACCTTTTTTATATTAATCTATAATTTAATATATTTACCTTAGATGGGTCATTCAGTATTAAAAAATATATTTATAAAACTAAAGGAAGGAAAGGAGAGTAAGAAAATAAAAAAATAAAATAAAATAAAATAAAAAGGAAAAGGGAAGAGAAGTAAAAAAAAAATAAAATAAAAATTGTAATATAAAAAAAGGAAACAATTGATATCAATAGACGTTTATATATTTTGTACTACAATAAAAGGCAATAATGGCCGTAGTAGCCGCCAAGTTTATAAAATAAACTCTAAATTTCACAAGCTAATAGAATCTATGAGTTTAAAAAAATAAAATAAAGTGAGAGAAAGTTTAATCAGATTTAGTCACACACTTTATTTATTTATTTATTTTTTTGGTTGATGATTACAATTTATAAATATATTTATATTAATTATATAAATTACAAACTTTTATAAAACTATATTTTAGTACAACTTACATTTTATATATGTATATATGTATATATATATGTGTGTGTATATTACTTATTTGATGAATACAAATAGTAAAAAATAAAAGAGTTTGAAAAATCCAACATTACCTACAAATGTTAATAGAACAATCAATAACCAAAAAAAAAAAAAAAGACCCAAGTGTCCAATAAAATCCTTCGAAAACCCTTAAAAAAGTTAGTTACTCCGAATAACTCAGTTATAATTTTTTTAAAATTATCCCCATTTGGTTCATTCCATTTTCTTTTCTTTTTTCTTTCTCTTTTCCTAAAAATAATCATTTGTTTTTTTTTAAAAAAAAAAATATTGATAAAATTAATATTTTAAACAAAATACGAATATGAAATTATTAAATTTTTTCCTATTTTGTTTTTTATTATTTACCAATTATATCTTGACTGGCGAAGCTACAACAACTGTTACTACTACTGCTACTGGTATAACCAGATTTTCTGCTTGGGCCAACAATAATGGTATATGGAAACGTGATACAGGCTTACCATATGAAGCATTGCCAGCTAATAATAACTGCCAAGCACCAAAGATATGTAGTCAATTGAATAGTATGAATAACAATAACGCAAAAATCCAATGTCGTTGTAACGATATTCTTACTATATGTAAAAATGATGCAAATCAGTATTGCTGGGGCTCTGTATCGTTACATAATACTAATTGTCCAACCATTCCAGACCCATGCCATACTGATTTTAATTCAACTGTATCATGTCTTTGTAATGATAAAAACGTTTTGTGTATTGATCAATACAATCATTATTGTTATGGTGCTATTCATTCATTCAATTCAAATCAAACTAGTGTATCCATTCAACCTTTAATACCGCCAGCTTCATCATCACCATCATCACCATTTGTACTTAGTTCGTCCCTGGCAGCAAGTCAAACAGCTTTGGCCACTGAAACTCCATCTGTTCCCTCTATGGCCGTATCATTTGGTTATTCACCAACTTTATTGTTTACTATTATGCCCTTTGTATTGATTTCCATTTATCTTTTATAGAACCCATTCATACATACATACATACATACATACATACATACATACATATATATATATATATATATACATTTAGACGAATAGAATGTAAAAAATAATATTAATAATATATAATAAAAATAAATGCTGAGTCATCATGAATAGATAGATACCAGTTTAATGTAAATAAAAAGTGGGATGATCTATTTAAAAATACCATGAACAAATCAATAATTAATAAATAAAAAAAGAATAACATTATCATCATTTAGTTCATTTTACTAATATATCAGCTGTTTGTTTGTCATATATATAATTTATGTTCAAATAATATAGTCTTTCATCTTTAATGAGCTTGCTATAAGTTATTGGAAGTTGATTATATATACATTCATACATACATACACACACACACACACACATATATATATATATAGATGTATAGATGTATAAAATAAAATAAAAACAAATATTCAATAATAAAAGGAAACAAACCAAAAAAAAAAAAAAAAAAAAAAAAAAAAAAAAAAAAAAAAAAGCATATCCATAAGCCATTTTTTGATTAGCTTGCATGTATGACCTTTTTTTGGTAAAATTATGCTAAAAATCTTTAATAAACCATGGATAATAGACTTTTTAGGTAACAATAAAAAAAAACATATCCAAGTAGGCAAGCACTAAGTTTTACTAGATTGGGCATTCAAAAACTACTTGATAAAGAACACTTCTGTACACATTTAATAAAGTAATGAGATGAAATAAAATAATAACTAATTTCGATATGTAATACAAAAATTCTCAAACATATATAAAAGTTAGTTTAAAAAACTATACTAACTTTTACTTAATTATTATTAATAGTATTTTCAATTCAATTTATTTTTATAAAATTACACATAGGTACCATCAAATATTTATACATAAAGCAAGCTGTATATTTACCCAAATCTCTCATTACATTATTAGATTATTATTATTTTTAAAAAAAAAATATAGATATATAGATTCAATTTTTTGGGTTAGATACAATAAAAATTGAATGCGGCCATTGCATATGTAACTGAGAATCTAAAGTGATATGATCTGGTAGTTTATCTTTTAAAAACATATCAAACACATCGACTTCGCCTTGAGCTTTTTCCAGTTGCTTTGCTTGATAATCATCTAGCCAATTTTTGTAAGAGCTCCATGTTTTAATATATCCAATTAATTGTCTTACCGTTAGCCATGTATCATCCATCCAAGGCTGTTGCTGTAAAAGAGATTGATCGGTTAACGGTAACGGATAAGATCTGTGTAGAACAGAGTGAAAATGTTGTTGAAAAGTAGGGAACCAAGCAATAAACCCAGCTGTTGCAATGGGTCGGTTCTTTTCATAAAATGGACCCAACACACCACCGTATTCTACATCTCCTAATTGTGATAATAGATCTTGATATTTCTCCCCCAAATTCAATACTTTACCAAACATATAACCAAAACAAACTAAAGTTCCATCCTTTTTTAATACACGTTTTACTTCTTTCATAAATGATTCTTGGTCAAACCAATGTAATGCTTGTGCAACCGTGATTAAGTCTACAGAATCATTTTCTAAAGGCAATGATTCACCATAACCTTGTTTAAATACAAGATTGGTTAGGCCCCGTTCTTTGGCAGTCTTAGTTGCTACTTGTAACATATTGGGTGAAGGGTCAACACCAATAACTTGTTTAAAAGAAGTAGATAATTCAAAGGCAACAGTTCCAGGTCCACACCCTATATTGTTAGAATAGCAATGACAACAGTAGTAGTAATAAGATAGTGAATAATAATAATAATAATAATATCACAATAATAACACTTCTTTTGCTTTACTGTTATTATTATTACCATTAGTCTTATTATTCTTTTTAATAATAATAATAGTAAAAAGTAGAAAAAAGAAATGCTTTACCTATGTCAACTGCAATGTTAAACGATCCTTTATGTTCATCTATTATTTGTTTATAAGTTGTTTGATTATATCCTGGACGATGTAACAAGTAACTTTGACTATCAAAATTATGCTGTGAAAAAGTTGCCATTGATAATAATAAATATTTATTTATTTATTTTAAAAAAAAGAAAAGAATATGAAAGAGAGTAAAAATAGAATTGTTCATAGAAGATATTCCAAATAAAGTAAATTAAAACAGCGATTCCTTAAGTAACTCAAAAAGTAGTCTAGAAATGAAAATGCATTAAATAAAGATAATACTACTTTTATTTTATCTTTAAGAGAATAGCTTATAAAGATGAAAATTCATTTATATCTACAGATAATACTTTAATTGGATATAGAGATAAATTGAAAATATCAATTTTGGACAGCCTTTCATCTTTCAAAATAACCTTAAATGGCGATTTTTTTAAAACAATAAAAATTTATTATGAAGTATATATAGAATTTAAATTATAGATAAAATAATAATAAAGGAAAAGGTATCTTTTACAAAATAGTTTAACAATGGATAATAGATTAATTTAAGAGTGATATAATTTTTTTTTTTGAAAAAAAAAAAAAAAAGGTCAAGAGATGATACAACAACAAGAACTTTTCTTTTTATGATCATCCATATCTTGATGAAAGAATGATGGATATTCTTCATTTTGAACTTTTGGTGGTATATTCATATTCATATTATCATAATTATTATTAACATTATTAACATTATTAATATTATTATTTATATTATGTTGATAAGAATAACTTTGTTGTTGATGGTGGTGGTTTATAGTAGGATAAGAGGCTTTATTATAATATGCAGCGGCTGGTTGGGGAGGAGATGATAATGAAGTGGGTAATGGAGTAATAGATGATGGTAAAGAAGAAGAGGATATATTTTGATCTTGATGCTTATATTTATCATTATTATTATATTGTTGATAATAATGTTGTTGATGCTGTTGCTGTTGTTGAGGAACTGGGGTAGATGGCTGATGTACAGTCATTGTATTGTCCGATTTCTAAATTAAGAAAATGAGAATATGTCATTATTTATACTTTCTTTATCTTTTATATATATATATATTATATAAAAATTTGATGATCATTTATTACCTCTTTGATATTCATATCTGTAATGATGGTATGCTCCTAAATTAATTGGCATGATAAAAAAAATAAGGTTGTGATTAATATAAATATAAATAATAAAAACGACGATATGAATGTATTTATATTATTAATTACTTTATTTATTTTATTAACCGATTGATATGATGGTTGAGGTGATAATTGAGGTACATCTTCTTTTCTATTTATTTCCATACTATCATTATGATTATTATCTAGATATAAAAAAATAAAATAAATTAGAATGATCAGAATACATAAACAAAGATACAAATATATTTTTTATTTATTGTTACCATTATTCATCGTACCACTTGATTGTTGTTGCTGCCCTTCTGCTTCAGCTAAAGCTTTCTGTCTAGCAATTCTAGCCCTCTCTATTTTTTGTTTTCTTTCCATTGCTTTCCTTACAGCTTCTTCTGCTTGACGAATACTTTCCAACTCTTTTTGATCTTCCAAAGCTTTTTGTTTTGCAACGACAGGTATGACATTTAATCCCATATTTTCTTTATTAATATTTGATGTAGTAGTTGTGGTGGTGTTTATTGATTTATAATTATCATCATCGTCGTCATCATCGTTTGAATCATTTTCATTTTGCTTAGCAATAGTAGATTGGTTTCCTAACTTTGAATACCGAAGTCTTCCTTTTGCGACATCATCTTCTTGATATTCTATTAAATAAGTATATAAATAAAATACACATCATATGACATATGTATATGCATAAAAATGAAGCTCATAAGTTACCCGGGATTGTTATTATTATAGCGGCTCTTTTTTATTTATTTATATATAATTATAACTATTACTATTAATATCACTATCATTATTACATACCACTTGGCAAAACATGCTGTCCTTTTTTTGATAAATCATATACTTGTACTTTCTAATACATGATAACAATAATTCAAAAAAGATAAGTTTTATCATTCCTTTATGTATATATATATCATATATATAAAGATATATCTACTTAATAAAGATACATGTATATATATATATATATATATATATATATATATACCACTTACATTTCCTTCACAAAATCTTATTTCAAAAGCTGGCCCTTTTGTAGAGGTTGTCATTGACACTTTTTTTTTTTTTTTAAAAAAAAAAAAAAAAAACAATATCAACTAATTTTCAAATGGTATATATAAAAATATTCAATTGAAAAAAAGATTAATATAATAATAAAAGATATCAGATGAATAGGTAGAATATATATAATAAATAAATAGGAGAAGCTATTTCGGCCAGCAAAAATAACTACTAAAATACAAAATATAACAAAAGTGAAAGAGAAAGAGGAAAGAAAGAGGAAAGAAATAATAAAAAAAAAGGGGAACTATAAACTGCCTTTAACTCCACGAGGTTGACATCGGCCTTTAAATTATTTTACATTTTTATTCTTAATAAAGTAACTAGGCAGAAGTAGTTTATATATATAAAAAATAAAATGAATGGTGATCACTTTAAAGTATATATACTTGTACAATTATATGACATTTCTTAAATATAAAATCATTATATATATATATATTTATATATATACGCTAATATACATGGTTATATTTCTTTTTTATAAAAATTGAGGTTAATTTCGAGATTCGGTGTTTGAAACGTAATGCTTGAATAAAAAAAAAAAGAAGCCACCTAAATTTTTTTTTTTTTTCTTCCTTCTTCCTTTTTTCTTTCCTTATTTTTTTTTAATATATATAAATTTAAATCATATTAAAAATGTCTACTGAACTTAAAGTTGATTATGAACACCTTGAAGCTTTATTATGCAATACTTCCGGAAAAGTCTCTTTGGCTGAACGTTTTAGAGCTTTATTCACTTTGAAAAATATTGCTGATACAAAAGCCATTGATATTATTAGCAAAGGTACAGCTAGATAAACATTTCCTTTTATAAAAATAGTTTCTATTTATATTAATACATTAACACATATATACTGTATTACTATTATTATTGTTGTTGTTGTTGTCGATTGTTAAATAGCTTTATCTGATGAATCTGCTCTTTTGAAACATGAGCTTACTTATTGTCTTGGTCAAATCAAAAACCCTTATGCTAACGATGCTTTAGTCAAAGTATTAGAAGATACTAAAGAACATGAAATGGTTAGACACGAAGTAAGTGAATAAAATAATATACATAATTATACATTTAGTTATAATTTTATGCTTATTCTTCTTTTATTATTTAAAGGCAGCTGAAGCTCTTGGAGCCATTGGATCTATGGAAAGCGTCCCTTATCTTGAAAAATATTTAAAGGATGAAAGCGAAGCTGTATCTGAAACATGTGAATTAGCCATTGAAAAGATTCGTTATGACAATGACCCTAAAACAAAAGAAGAAAGAGAAAAGAATAAAAGTGCTTATAGTTCTATTGATCCTGCCCCTCCTACTACCAATACAAAATCCATTGATGAACTTGGCATACAATTAATGGATACTTCTTTACCTTTGTTTGAACGTTATCGTGCTATGTTTGCTCTACGTGATATTGGAAATACTGAAGCTGTCGAAACTTTGGCTAAAGGCCTTAAAGCATCAAGTGCCTTATTCCGTCATGAAGGTAATATATATCAATAACGATAATAGAATGGAATTTTGAATTAATTATATATATATCTTCTTTTTAAAACTTTTTAGTTGCTTACGTTTTTGGTCAATTACAACACCCAGCATCCGTACCAGCTTTAACAGAAACTTTAATGGATGATAATGAAGAAGGCATGGTACGTCACGAAGCAGCAGAAGCATTAGGATCTATCGCTACACCTGAAGTCCTTGAAACATTAAATAAATTTAAAGAAGATAATGAAAGAGTTGTAAGAGAAAGTTGTGTTGTAGCTTTAGATATGTATGAATATGAAACAAGGTAAATCAAAGAAAAAAAAAAAAATAGAACGAAGTTTTTTTTACAGGTTATCAACGATCGATTTATATATATATATATATATATATATATATACATTTTTCTTTTTTTAGTGGTGACTTCCAATATGCTAATGGTCTTGAAACTCAGCAAAATGCTCACCAAAATATGCATTCATTAAAACTTGCTAATTAAAAAATAGTAGTAATAATAATAATTACCATATGAAAATTTATTTATTGTAATTATAGCTTATTATTCTTTTTTATTTTATTCATTCCATTATTATAATATTATTCCTCTTTTTGAAACAAAAAAGATGTTTATATTATATTATATTTTATGTACATATATTTCATTCATTTATCACTTTTATCCCCACTCTTTTTAGATATTATATTGTTTAACAATAATAATAATAATAATAATACAGGTTTTTACTTTGCTTTCGCGTATCCTATTTTTTTTTTTTTTTTTGCGTACCCAATAAATTTTTTCCAATAAATCGAGGCCTTTTTCTTTTGAACAAAGTACATAATAAATGGAAATAGCTTGCCTTTTATTTTCAAGGTGGTTTTTTTTAGACAATTTTTGATAACATAAATTGAAAATAATATTATATTAACTCGTTTTAATCGTAGTTTTTTGTTAATAGTTATATTTCAATAATGTTTAAAATATTTAATAATGTTTTGAAGGTTTCAGCATAGGACTGCAATTAATATAACCTATTTTATATTTTAATGTCTTCATTTGAAAAAAATAAAAGACTTGGATAAACCAAGATCATACCTGAGCTTGAGTACATAAATATATAAAGTGACCACGGTAAAAGACCTTGGTCAGACCGTGGTCATATCTAAGCTTAAATATATGAATAAATAAAATGACCATGGTAAAAGATCTTGGTTATACCTTAGCTTAAATATATGAATAAATAAAATGACCAAGGTAAAAGACTATGGTCATATCTAAGTTTAAATATAAGAATATATAAAGTGACCACGGTAAAAGACCATGGTCATATCTAAGCTTAAATGCATGAATAAATAAAATGACCACGGTAAAAGACCATGGTCATATCTAATTTTAAATATATGAATATATAAAATGACCACGGTAAAAGACCTTGGTCAGACCGTGGTCATATCTAAGCCTAAATATATGAATAAATAAAATGACCACGGTAAAAGACCATGGTCATATCTAATTTTAAATATATGAATATATAAAATGACCACGGTGAAAGACTTTGGTCAGACCGTGGTCATATCTAAGCTTAAATACATGAATAGATAAAATGACCACGGTGAAAGACCTTGGTCAGACCGTGGTCATATCTAAGCTTAAATACATGAATAAATAAAATGACCACGGTAAAAGACCATGGTTATACCTTAGTTTAAATACATGAATAAATAAAATGACCACGGTAAAAGACCTTGGTTAGACCATGGTCATATCTAATTTTAAATATATGAATAAATAAAATGACCACGGTGAAAGACCATGGTCATATCTAAGCTTAAATATATGAATAAATAAAATGACCACGGTAAAAGACCTTGGTCAGACCGTGGTCATATCTAAGCCTAAATATATGAATAAATAAAATGACCACGGTAAAAGACCATGGTTATACCTTAGCTTAAATACATGAATAGATAAAATGACCACGGTAAAAGACCTTGGTCAGACCGTGGTCATATCTAAGCTTAAATATATGAATAAATAAAATGACCACGGTAAAAGACCATGGTCATATCTAAGTTTAAATATATGAATATATAAAATGACCACGGTAAAAGACCATGGTCATATCTAAGTTTAAATATAAGAATATATAAAGTGACCACGGTGAAAGACCTTGGTCAGACCGTGGTCATATCTAAGTTTAAATATATGAATATATAAAGTGACCACGGTAAAAGACCATGGTCATATCTAATTTTAAATATATGAATAAATAAAATGACCACGGTAAAAGACCATGGTTATACCTTAGCTTAAATACATGAATAAATAAAATGACCACGGTAAAAGACCATGGTCATATCTAAGCTTAAATGCATGAATAAATAAAGTGACCACGGTAAAAGACCTTGGTCATATCTAAGTTTAAATATAAGAATATATAAAGTGACCACGGTGAAAGACCTTGGTCAGACCGTGGTCATATCTAAGCTTAAATACATGAATAAATAAAATGACCACGGTAAAAGACCATGGTTATACCTTAGTTTAAATACATGAATAAATAAAATGATCACGGTAAAAGACCTTGGTTAGACCATGGTCATATCTAAGTTTAAATATAAGAATATATAAAGTGACCACGGTAAAAGACCATGGTTATACCTTAGCTTAAATACATGAATAGATAAAATGACCACGGTGAAAGACCTTGGTCAGACCGTGGTCATATCTAAGCTTAAATATATGAATAAATAAAATGACCATGGTAAAAGACCATGGTCATATCTAAGTTTAAATATAAGAATATATAAAATGACCACGGTAAAAGACCTTGGTCATATCTAAGTTTAAATATAAGAATATATAAAGTGACCACGGTGAAAGACCTTGGTCAGACCGTGGTCATATCTAAGCTTAAATACATGAATATATAAAATGACCACGGTAAAAGACCATGGTTATACCTTAGCTTAAATACATGAATAGATAAAATGACCACGGTGAAAGACCTTGGTCAGACCGTGGTCATATCTAAGCTTAAATACATGAATAAATAAAATGGCCACGGTAAAAGACCATGGTTATACCTTAGCTTAAATACATGAATAGATAAAATGACCACGGTAAAAGACCTTGGTCAGACCGTGGTCATATCTAAGCTTAAATATATGAATATATAAAATGACCACGGTAAAAGGCCATGGTTATACCTTAGCTTAAATACATGAATAGATAAAATGACCACGGTGAAAGACCTTGGTCAGACCATGGTCATATCTAATTTTAAATATATGAATAAATAAAATGACTACGGTGAAAGACCATGGTCATATCTAAGCTTAAATATATGAATAAATAAAATGACCACGGTAAAAGACCATGGTTATACCTTAGTTTAAATACATGAATAAATAAAATGACCACGGTAAAAGACCTTGGTTAGACCATGGTCATATCTAATTTTAAATATATGAATAAATAAAATGACCACGGTGAAAGACCATGGTCATATCTAAGTTTAAATATAAGAATATATAAAATGACCACGGTAAAAGACCTTGGTCATATCTAAGTTTAAATATAAGAATATATAAAGTGACCACGGTGAAAGACCTTGGTCAGACCGTGGTCATATCTAAGTTTAAATATATGAATATATAAAGTGACCACGGTAAAAGACCATGGTCATATCTAATTTTAAATATATGAATAAATAAAATGACCACGGTAAAAGACCATGGTTATACCTTAGCTTAAATACATGAATAAATAAAATGACCACGGTAAAAGACCATGGTCATATCTAAGCTTAAATGCATGAATAAATAAAGTGACCACGGTAAAAGACCTTGGTCATATCTAAGTTTAAATATAAGAATATATAAAGTGACCACGGTGAAAGACCTTGGTCAGACCGTGGTCATATCTAAGCTTAAATACATGAATAAATAAAATGACCACGGTAAAAGACCATGGTTATACCTTAGTTTAAATACATGAATAAATAAAATGACCACGGTAAAAGACCTTGGTCAGACCGTGGTCATATCTAAGTTTAAATATAAGAATATATAAAGTGACCACGGTAAAAGACCATGGTTATACCTTAGCTTAAATACATGAATAGATAAAATGACCACGGTGAAAGACCTTGGTCAGACCGTGGTCATATCTAAGCTTAAATATATGAATAAATAAAATGACCATGGTAAAAGACCATGGTCATATCTAAGTTTAAATATAAGAATATATAAAATGACCACGGTAAAAGACCTTGGTCATATCTAAGTTTAAATATAAGAATATATAAAGTGACCACGGTGAAAGACCTTGGTCAGACCGTGGTCATATCTAAGCTTAAATACATGAATATATAAAATGACCACGGTAAAAGACCATGGTTATACCTTAGCTTAAATACATGAATAGATAAAATGACCACGGTGAAAGACCTTGGTCAGACCGTGGTCATATCTAAGCTTAAATACATGAATAAATAAAATGGCCACGGTAAAAGACCATGGTTATACCTTAGCTTAAATACATGAATAGATAAAATGACCACGGTAAAAGACCTTGGTCAGACCGTGGTCATATCTAAGCTTAAATATATGAATATATAAAATGACCACGGTAAAAGGCCATGGTTATACCTTAGCTTAAATACATGAATAGATAAAATGACCACGGTGAAAGACCTTGGTCAGACCATGGTCATATCTAATTTTAAATATATGAATAAATAAAATGACTACGGTGAAAGACCATGGTCATATCTAAGCTTAAATATATGAATAAATAAAATGACCACGGTAAAAGACCTTGGTCAGACCGTGGTCATATCTAAGCCTAAATATATGAATAAATAAAATGACCACGGTAAAAGACCATGGTTATACCTTAGTTTAAATACATGAATAAATAAAATGACCACGGTAAAAGACCTTGGTTAGACCATGGTCATATCTAATTTTAAATATATGAATAAATAAAATGACCACGGTGAAAGACCATGGTCATATCTAAGTTTAAATATAAGAATATATAAAATGACCACGGTAAAAGACCTTGGTCATATCTAAGTTTAAATATAAGAATATATAAAGTGACCACGGTGAAAGACCATGGTTATACCTTAGCTTAAATACATGAATAAATAAAATGACCACGGTAAAAGACCTTGGTCAGACCGTGGTCATATCTAAGTTTAAATATAAGAATATATAAAGTGACCACGGTAAAAGACCATGGTTATACCTTAGCTTAAATACATGAATAAATAAAATGACCACGGTAAAAGACCTTGGTCAGACCTGAGTTTGAATTTCACCAACTATATTTATGTGAGAAAACAAAAAAAAATTACAAAAAAAAAAATGGAATCTTTCTTTCTAATAATAATAAAAAATGACCAGCAGTATTAGCTACAATCAAGCACTTTGTATTTTTTTTCAATTTAAATATAATGAAGAAAATGTAATAAAAGCAAAAAAAAAATTTGAAGCTTTTATTGATGAATATGATATATGTTATTTAACCGATCCAAAAGTAC
This sequence comes from Cunninghamella blakesleeana, assembly GCA_017871115.1. NCBI lineage: Eukaryota > Fungi > Mucoromycota > Mucoromycetes > Mucorales > Cunninghamellaceae > Cunninghamella > Cunninghamella blakesleeana. The sequence continues at coordinate 1,122,110 of JAFCIZ010000004.1, read as the reverse complement.
CTGTAATGGTGTTAAAAACACTGATTTATACCCAGTTCTCTCAGTACCATTCCTACGCTGTGTCATGAAATCCATTATCTTAATCACAAAGTGGAATAACAGATACACTTAATTACATTACCATTTTTGATTAGAATTTTTTTTTTTGTGGATATTCTTTAATAATAAAATTATTTATTTAAAATTAACTTCGTATAAATACAATATGGGAGGTATAAGAATGGCAATAAGAGTATATAAAATATAAAATATGATAGTATACTAGAATGAATTAAATTTAAAAATGATATAAATTGGTTTATTGGTTGAATTTTAATTATCTGGATCGATGCACCAGACCCGTACCAGATCTACAATCAAATTTGTTTATAATTTCTTCCTCTTTTATTAGTACTTCACAATCGTAAACTTCCATTTCACAAGTTATGGGAACTCGATCAACAACTATTTTAATAATATTTTTATGAAAACTATTATACAGGTTAGCCAATTTTTTTTTTTTTGAAAGTATTAATATTTTACTTACGATAAAAAGCTTCTTATATCTTCAACATTTGTAGAAAAGCCAGCATAATCGATCACAACCAAAATTACGTTTTTTTCTGTTATGCCTAGATGGTCAATTAAATCTATAATACAAGCATGTTAGTGCAACTCTAATTGTATTTGAACATGTTATTTATTTTTCTTAGGTTATTAGTATTATTTTATTATTATTATTTTTTACCAATCATTGTACCATTGGTACCACGCATTGCTTTAATCCCTTTGTCACGGTCATTAAATGGTGTTGATGAATTTGATGAAGGAGAAACAAAAACTTTTTCTACCAATGAACGCTCTTTTAATTTTTCCACCATTTTGTTAAGGAGCTTTTCTCTTACCGATTTTTTTTCAGATCCAGGTGATTTTCGTGCATAACCAATAATTTCTACGCCTAAGTTTTTCTGGTCATTAATGAAACTGTGGTATATTTCAGAGTATTTTACTATATTATTCACTATTTTACCTATAAATAATAGCTTGATTAGAATAAAATAAAAAAATCGAAAGCATATATATATTGATATAAATATTACTATGTAATTCCTGATTCAATACAAAGACATTCCAAATACGAGAATATGAGCCATTAATATTAATACGCGATTTTTTAGCGTTATCATTCTTCATAAAATTTAAAGTATTCTTTCCACAAAAAGAAGCAAAGCTGTTTAACGTTTTGTTTTCAAAGCAAGTAGAATATTTTAATACATTTATAAAGAGTTCTTTAAGAGTAATCGTTTGGGATGTATACAGATCAGAGGAGAAATTAGCTTCAGGATCGTAAACTTCATTAATAAATTTTACTACTTGTTCATTAGTTTCTATATATATATAAATATTAAAGAACTCTATTAGTTCTAAGAAATTGAATAATAATTTACAATCTTACTTAATAAAATTTCATTGTGACCAATATCCTCTAAGTTCGCACTATTACTGACAGAGATATATTCTTTAAATAGGAATGGATTGCCATAGATTCTTGTTTTTAACACCATTACAGGTACTTTTGGATCGGTTAAATAACATATATCATATTCATCAATAAAAGCTTCAAATTTTTTTTTTGCTTTTATTACATTTTCTTCATTATATTTAAATTGAAAAAAAATACAAAGTGCTTGATTGTAGCTAATACTGCTGGTCATTTTTTATTATTATTAGAAAGAAAGATTCCATTTTTTTTTTTGTAATTTTTTTTTGTTTTCTCACATAAATATAGTTGGTGAAATTCAAACTCAGGTCTGACCAAGGTCTTTTACCGTGGTCATTTTATATGTTCATATGTTTAAGCTAAGATATAACCAAGATCTGACCATGGTCTATTACTGTGGTCAGTTTATATATTTATGTACTCAAGCTCAGGTATGATCTTGGTTTATCCAAGTCTTTTATTTTTTTCAAATGAAGACATTAAAATATAAAATAGGTTATATTAATTGCAGTCCTATGCTGAAACCTTCAAAACATTATTAAATATTTTAAACATTATTGAAATATAACTATTAACAAAAAACTACGATTAAAACGAGTTAATATAATATTATTTTCAATTTACTTTGTCTATCAAAAATTGTCTAAAAAACCACCTTGAAAATAAAAGGCAAGCTATTTCCATTTATTATGTACTTTGTTCAAAAGAAAAAGGTCTCGATTTATTGGAAAAAATTTATTGGGTGCGCAAAATATACTCCGATGCGCAAAAGCAAAGTGATAAACTTGTAATAAATAAATTTATTTTATATAAAAAAATTAGGCAAAGCTTATAAGTGTAAGGTTACACGAATCTTTTTATATAATTTTATTTTGGAGCCTTTTTTTTTTTCTCTCTCCTCTTTTCCTTTTTTCTTTTTTTTAAGTTTATATTTTTATTTTTTTAGTATAGATTAAAAGAATATAGTATTATATATATATATATATATATTTGCAACAGCTTATAAATTATAAATTAGATACATTGGTATAGATATATATATAAATATATAGATTTATATGTCCTTATTTCCTAGAACTCCACCACATTCACCTGAAGACTGGAAATCACAAGGAATGCAAATGTCAAAAACCTTTTCAACTTCTTCTCGTTCAACGAATCCAACCACTTCTAGATCAATCTCTACTGCATCATCTTCAGGTCGATACACTTCTACTAATTACGAAAATGCTGCAAGAACTTATTATATAGAATTAAAAAAATATTTAGTTACTTTATTAGCAAAAGGTAAACATATATATATTATTGATTGACAACAAAAAACAAAAAGGAATTTACTTTTAGATAATAACTTTTTCCATTTACTTTATAATAATAATAATAATAGAGGCGGCAGAAGGTGTACACCCACAAAGAGCTTCAGCTAGACAAAAACTTTCAAAACTTAGTAATCTGCAATTTCATGAATTAGCTATGGATGTTTATGATGAACTTATGAGAAGAAATTTAAACGATAAATTTGGTAAAATAGTTGAAAATAGGTTCTATAAAATTTTGACAAAGAAAATAACTAGTTCTTAAAAAAAAATCATGATCTCATCTTTTATTATTATTTTATTTTACGAACATATAAACTATATTATTTAGTACCATTTTTGGCAGTAAAAGAAGACTTTCATCCAAAAAGAAATCAAGCTAGACAAAAATTGGCAACACTACCCGATTCAAGATTCAAAGATTTAGCTAGTGATGTTTATTATGAATTAATTAGACGTTACCCAAATATTAAGGATAATGAAGTAAGTTATATTAAAAAAGAAAAATCGATATTTTTTTTTATAGAGCAAAATATATGAAAGAGGAGGAAAAAAGGGACGCTTATAAAAAAAAAATGGATATAATATAATTATACTATATAAATCGATGGATTAAACTTTTTATTATTATTATTATCTCCCTTAAATTTTTTTTTAAAAAAAAAGGAAATGAACCGACCACCAATGCCACCTATGCCATCCTCATCTACACCAACACCTAAAACAAATGGACCACCAGCTAGTCAAGCCACCACTATTGTCCCTATCAAAGGTACCATTAATGTAGAGGCTATATCTAGTAAAGATTTTTCAGATGATGACGATGATGATTTAGATGAAGACAATCATACCCAATTTAGTGAAAATAGCCCAATTGGAAAATATGCTCCTTCCGTACAACAACAAACTATGTATCCAAGAAAAGCTTCTATTGCTAATACAATTCATTCTACTTCTTCACCTTCTTCTAACTCTTCTTATCATCCATTATCACAACAACCTTCTCAACGTATGACTAACGGTAAATATAATAATCAAGAAGGGGAATCTTTAGATACTTTAATGGCAGACCTTGGTAATATGGTTCATTCTCGTTCTCAAGAAAGTGATAATATGGTAGGTAACACAGTAATTTAGTTGGAAAATACATAATTAAAAAAAAGAAGTTTAATCTCATTTCTAATTATTATTATTTTTTTTTGAATCCAAAATATATATTAATATTATTATAATCATAATGTATTATAGAGAAATATAGATTCAGATAAACGTATAGATGATTATGAACAACGTATTAATTCTATGACAAAACGTATTCAAATGCTTGAAATGGAAAATCAGGTATAAAATCATATATATATAATTATATATTTATATATAGACGTATGTACATAATAAAGGTTAGTTTTATATTATATAATCATCAACTTTTTTTTTTCTCTCTCTTTTTTTAAAAATAAAAAATTAGGACTTAATATCAAGAAAAGGATCACATGGCGGTTCAGAAAATGACAGAGAACAAATGCTTAAGGTTAGTAGTAATATAATATATATATGTATATAAATAAATATATATATATATATATATATAAATAGGAAGTATGAAGTTTATTTTAACATATATATATATATATATATTCAAATAGTCACGATTACAGCAGTTACAAGATGAATATAATAAATTGGATGAACAATATAGAATGTTGGAACGTGATCATAATGACCAACAAGAGGTAAAAATACATTATAAAATGGATATGTAAATATATATATTAGGATTATTTAGCAAAACTCTCTCACACACATATTTATATATTATATAGATTGTAAGCACTGTAAAAAAAGAAACTTCACAACTATTAAGTGAATTAGAAAATTTATCAAAGGAAAATGATAAGCTGCGACAAGAAAAAGACCAATCTGATAATAAAGTTCGACAACTTACACAAGAAGTAATTATATATATAAATATAGAAATTTTTGAAGAAAAAATACTGGGATTTTTATTTATAGTAATATTTTTTTTTTTTTTTTTTTTGAATGAATAGATACAAGATTGGCAAAATAAAAATCAAAAATTACAATTACAACTTAAAAATAGTAAACGTAAAGACAAAAATGATATATATGAATATAAAAAATGTGAAAAAATAAAAAAAAAAAAAAATACAGAAATAAAATTAAAAAAATTAAAAAAAAGAATGCATGGAAAGACTTATAAATATATATTATTATTGTTATTATTTGATTTATTATTTTTAGTATCAAATGAAGTAGATAATATACCAAATCAAGATTTTATTAAAGATCAACATTTACAACCAACACGTACAGGTGTTATTTCATATGATCATATACTTAGCTATCAAGCATCCATAGAAGAATTACTACGTCAAGCTAGGTAAGTTTATTTTAATAGGCATATACACAGATATACATCAAGGAAATAAGGTCATATATAACATGAATGTATTCAAACAAATATATTAACCTTTATTTGATTATGTATAGATCCAAAACACCATCCGATGTATTGGTATCCATGAAAAAAATAGTAATGACTTGCAAATCAATTACCGAAGATGTTGAACATCATGAAACTCACAATAATCTTCCATCAGATAAAAAAGCATCTTTACAATCGTTAAAATCACCTTTTTCAAATGGATTAGCACATTTAGTAACGGCAGCCAAATCACATGTGAATGGTATGGGATTAAGTCCAGTTTATCTTTTAGATGTAGCAGCAGTAAACTTAACATCAGCCATTATTAATTTGGTAAAGCTTTTAGGCATGACAACCACCCCTTCCACTAATACTACTACTACTACTACTTATACAGACATAAAAAAAGAATTATCTAACGGAACTTTGTCACCTTCCTTCAATCATCACTCATCTCATAATCAACAACAACCATCCCGTACTTATCAAGATTTAAACAATAATAATAAAAGTTCAATGAAAAACTATAATGATAAAAATGAATCTAATGTTATGAATACAACTCAATTAGCTGTAAGTGTAGACACAATGATAAATATAATATATGTATGCGTGTATGTGTGTTGTGTGTGTATATGTACAATTATCTATAATATATGATGTTAATTTATTCTATTTTTTTTTTTTTATTAATATCTAGAATTACTTGAAAACAGAGACGGATCAAATTGTACAAAGAATTCAAAGTTTATTACAAGCATTAAGATCAAGTACAAAAATTGGAGAAGCCTATGGAATCATCACATCACTTATTACTATGGTCAATAAAATAACAGATATATCCAAGGCAGCCTTCCATGCTACTGGGGCAGGACTTCGGTATCGTCAACAAGGAGATATGATCTTATCGGATTTAAAATCATGTGCTGATAAATTAACGGATATTCGAAACTCTTCTTTTGCCCATTCACCTGAGAATGCATCTGCTAATGCAAAGAGGGATTTGGCTAAGGAATCTTATGAAATTGCTAAATTTGTTAAAGAACTTATTAATTTGTGTGAATCTTAATATATACTTTTTCTTATTATTATTATTATTATTATTATTATTATTATTATTACGTACTTATTTTATTATTATTTATTTAATATTAATATTTATAAAATGGTATATATATATATATATATATCTTTCTCCCTTCCTTTCCTTTATTTTATTCAACGATATCCATTATAGTTATTTTTTTTAAAAAAAATAGCTAATGCATAAATAAGTATTCACTTATACGTACATATAAAAAAAATAAAATGATAAATAATATAAACCATTCGTGCTTTATGATTCTATTTACCCTTTCTTTTTTTTTTTTTTTTTTTTTTTTTGATATACTTTTTTATTTGTATATTGATGATTTATTTATTTATATTAAAAAATCATCATCATCACTATCATCATACAATAAAACACGAATCTTTCTGAAAAAGGCAAGACAACACCGGCGATTCAATTCTTCAAAGGAAATTAATGATTGTAAAATGTTTATGCAAATGATGATCATCCTTTTTTCATATATATTATAGGGGACAACAGTTGGAAAAAGTAAAGGATTTACATATTAAAAAACCCTTTTCTAAATACGTATATATTTATATATAAATGTAAAAAAAAAAAAAGTAAAGTTTAATATATACAAGTAGGGATATGTGTATAATTAGCAAAGTTTTTTTTTTTTTTTAAAAAAAAAAAAAGGTCTATCCCTTTCAAAATAATGAAATAGTAATAGTACTAAAAATCGAACCCTTATTTTCATTTCTTTTTACAGAAAACATTTTTATATTATTTTTAAAAGAAAAAAGAATATAAATCATCATAAACGATTATCTTTATTTTATTTTTCAATTATTTTTTGATTGTATATATATATGTATATATATATAAGACTCAATTTATTATTTATTATAAATTAATGATGCTTTCAACTTAATCACATCATTGATCTCTTTTTTCTTTCTTTTTTCTATAAAGGAAATGAAACTTTTGACAAATAAAGTAAAAAAGGGAGGTTAGTATATCTATATGATCATATAAATAGTCTAGATGTGATCAAATCTTTCTATCTTTTTTTTTTTTTTAAAAAAAATAAAAAAGTTTTCTATATTTTGATGATTTATCCATATATAGATATATTAAAAATAATAATAAAAAAATAAATATCATTATGCAACACATGGATTTTTTTAAAAAAACATTCTAAAGTACTTGAAAAAATTACTGTAAAGATAATAGAAACGAGAGAAAAATTAGAAATATGTTGTATAAGTTATACAATACAATATATTTATTAGTTTAACAGGATGTAATAATAAAATAAGATAATTAGAAAGTAAATTAAAATAGAAAACGAATAAATAATGGTTTTAAGAAATTATAATACATTTTTTCATTTTTGAGAAAAAAGAAAAAAATGATACGTAAATAAAATAAATAAACAAGTAATTATAAATATATAAATGAAATCAAATCTAAACAAAATAAATAGTGTATTAAATAAATTAAAAAATAACCACATCTGGATCACCATTCTATAGTTATAAAAAAAGGGAAAAAAAAAAATCAGCTCATAATATTACTCTATTAAGCTATATTTTTTTATTTTATTTTCTAAAACACTTACAAATGGATGTCGCCAATTACATTGAAATTCATCTTTTTTATATTTTCTATCAGCACTTGTTGAAGCATTATAACCAATATGATGCATTAATAATGTTTTACTAGCTACTAGAGATTGTTTACAAGAATGACATTCCTCCAATTCACCTAGTAAGCATTTTTGAATAATAATGTCAGGCGGATGCTGCTTGGCATACTTGAATAATAATGCTTGAGATGTTAAAAGATGACTAATGTCTGGTTTTAAAAACAAACCACTTCCACCTGTTCCAACAAATATACCACAGTGATTAGGAACTTGTTGATTGGCTTGATATACAATAGTTTCCATTTCACGCCATGCTTTAGGTCCACAAATAGGAAAATCATCTTCTAAAAGAACAACATAAGCATTACTTATACTTGATGATGGTGTTGCTGCGTGTTGAAGCGCACTAGTAATATGTAACCGATGATCCCATACATTCCCTTCTTCTTTAACCCATTGAATATAATGTTGGCCTTTTATATCCTTTGAAAAATAGTCATAGGCTCGATCATATTCTGTGTGATTTGAAAAATGAGTATAGACCATAATCCGTATACGTTGATAAATGGATGTTGACGGTGAAGAAGAAAAGGTGGATGGTAATGGCCACTGATCTAAATAACTTTGTAAAGTTTGTGATAAGAAGGGGGGATCGTTTTTTCTAGGCGCTGTCATGATAACAAAAGTGAAAAGATAAGTATCCTCTTTACCAAGTTGTTGATTTAATGTTGTTTCATCTACAAATTGTTCACGTGTATAATATGCATTGCAAATAAATAAGATGGGAAGTGTGATTATCATCATTAAGATACCACGAGAGAGGGCAGTCCATAAAATCCGCCATAAAGGTGTACGACGATAAGGATCTAATAATCCATTCCATGTTTTGGTATTCATTTTTTTTTCTTGATTGGTAAAAGATGGTGGGATTGGGTTTCCATTTTCTTGATCTTCACTCGGATGAGTTAAAAAATAATATCCATCTTCCTCTCTGGATAAATAAACAGTTTGGATAAGAATGGTTGCAATGAAGCCTGTGATCAGTCCAGTCAATGACCACCATAAAATGTTTTTTTCCGTATAGTTGATTAGTAACATTATTAATTGTAAAGTAACCTTGCGAATCGTTAATTTATGATTTGAGTTTTCATCATTCCCAAAGATTAAAATATATTTATCATCAATGCTGACCGATTGAATAATTAATAATGCAAATAAAAATGGAGCCAAGCCTATAAAAATATAGATAGATGTATAATTACTATTTCATTATTCTTTTTATTTAATTGAATGTATTTATTTTTAATAAAAAATAACTCTTATTTTTTTCTTTTTATAAACCCTTTCTCTCTATTATTATTATCATTACCTTGGTTACATTCATGAATAGCATCACTAAAAAATAAACTAGGTAAAGCCCAGCCAGTAGATTTAGTGAACAAATAGCCAAACAATTGACGAAGAAGAAAAAGAAGACCAGTCATAGAAATGACGATTTGGATAAACCGACGAGTCCCACCTAAAGGTTGAGATAAGGATTCTTCAAATAAACCCAAAATCAAGACATTCCAACCAAAAAGAATTAAACCGTGCAATGTAAAATGAAATACAAACGGTGATAATAATAAATTCATAAGATCAAGACGATAAATCACATATTTTGGCGAGGAACAAATAAAAGGAGGTAAAATGATATGAAAAGCATTCAAGATTGAAACAAAAATTGATATAAGAATGATATATCTTGTCATAATTGGTAATGGCCATAGGCATAATAATTTTTGCGATTTAGATTTGGATCTATTATTATAAGCTTGTGCTTCTATAAATTGTTGTTGTTGTTGATAATGGTTATTTGTATAAAAAGATGTTTGTTGTTGTTGGAAGGATGGAGGTGTAGATGGACGCCATATAACTGTTGTAGATGTAGGGTCATGGTTCATGCTGTTTTTATGATAATTATTATTATTATTATTACCATTGCCATTATTAGTATTATACTGATTGGTAGTAGAATACATACTATTTGTTGTGATATTTAAATTATTAGGTGATAGTAAAGATGATTTAAATTTATGCTGACGGATGCCATTTGATTGTGTATAATGTTTATTATTGTTTATAGAATTATTATTGATATTATTATCATTATTATTATGATTGTCATGTATATTATCGTTAACTCGGATTGTACATCCCGAGGTAGTATTAATAAAGGTTTTTGATAATGAAGAAGAAGTCGATGATATATTAGACGGATCAGAATGATAAGAAGCAGAGGCTGATTGTATTGAAGCTGGATTAATGATATTGTTGTTATTACTATTATTACTACTATGATCTATTATTAAATGTTGAGAGTCTAAACTATTATTACTATTATTATTGTTAGGTATTGCAGTAGTTGGTATTATCGAAGTGGATGTATTCAAGTTATTATGATCATTAGAAGTTAAAGATGATGATGATGATGGTGATGATGATGTTGAATTAGATCGTGATACTTCTTGAACTAAGCGAACTGATCCAAGTAGTTTAAATAGGGAATCCTTCATGATGAAGTTTATATATATAAATATATATATATAAGTATATATATATATAAATATATATTATGAAATTTTTTTTTAAAAAAAAAAAGATATATTAGTAATTATAATATTCTTTTTTTTCTATAATTCATAAATATATACAAGAGTGTTTTAAATATATTATTAGTGATATATATATATATAATCTTTAATCTATTTTATTATATTTTTATATTATTACAAGAAAAAAAAAAAAGGAAGCTAAAATTTAATAAAGTAATAAAAAAATTTTCTGAGATTAAAAAAATCAAGAAAACCGACGACGATCTTTTTTTTCAGCAATATATTAAAACAAGAGTAGTTGTAATATTTACATATATGCCTACATTATTTAAAAATAATAATAGTATTTACTTATTACTGCTAATTTAATTAATGTAGTAAAGAAAAATAAGCTTTTCATTTTTCAAAACCAGGATGATATAATATATTGTATCTATGTATATATATATAAAACAACTAATGTGATCGTTTTTGGTGTAACTCTACCTTGATCAGATTTTCATTTTATTTTTGTATTAATTCATAATAGCTTAGCCATAAATAAATCTTACTACGTATTATTATCAATAGTATATACATATATATATATATATATATATATATATATAGTAAAATTTAAACTGCGTATGAGCGATTGATGTCATTACTTGAAAATGTATATAAAAATCATTCGACCTTTGGACTTCATCTCCGAAGATGATGGCGGACTTGAAGAAGAAGAAGAAGATCTTTTTCTAAAAAATGACAGTTTTTTTTTTTTTTTTTTTTTTTTTTTTTTTTTTTTTTTTTTTTTACATTAGGCGGATACGTATTTTTTTTTTTTTGAGTTTTGTCCTCTTTCAAGTCAAATGACAATTTCGCGTTTTATTATTTTAAAATTATTTATATATAAAATAAAAAAATTAAAATACCGTCCAAGTCAAATAGATTTATACCGTTTTAAAAAAATAAAAATAAAATAAAGTACGCCATGCCACAAAAAAAAAAAACAACCCTTACGTACGCACGAACTTATAAAGGGGAAGGGGGAAATTCCTCCCCCACAAAATAATTTCCTTGATTCGATTGTTTATTATTGTTATTTATTATTTATTTATTTATGTTAAAAAATCTAACATCACCAAATACAATGATAAAAAAAAAAGATGATTTTATTACTGAGTTATTTCAATATGAATTTAAAATAAAGAATGTTATGTGTCTGTATTAAAAAAATAATACATAAAAAAATCTTAAATAAAGTTTATATATCATCATTATTCATGATCACTCATTTTTTTAAAACGTTTGATGTTTTTTTTTTAAAATAGATTACTTATCATGAGTTGATAACTATTCTATTTTACTCCATACTATTTTAGTTACTTAATGTAGTATTCTGTGAGAAAAATAAACAATCTTTAGGTATATAAATAAAAATTTATACTTTTATATAAATTAAACAAAAAAATTAAAGAATGTCAATAATAATAAAACATTTATATAAATATATGTTTGATATATATATATCGTGAATTATTATTGTTATAAATAAAACTATTTTATTTAAATGTCTTACTTTTAACTTTAAAACTTGGTCATAGCCATCTGAAAACAAAAAACAAAAAAAAGGTTTCCTCGTTTTCAATTCATTGTTCCATTTTAGATTTTTTATTCTTTACAAGAAAAAGCATTACTATCCTTCGGTTTTCAAGGTTTTTATTTTTATTATTACGTGTTAAATAATAAAAAAAATAAAGAAGCCATTATGGCTCTTTATAACATTTTGTTTTTTCATTATCTCTAATAGAAAAAAAAAAAAAGACCAGTAGTTGCTAAGAAACAATGGTTTAGCTACCAAGAGATATGGGCGGAGCGTGTTCAAAGTTAAAAAAAACCTTGCATGATGCTTTAAAAGGACTCCGCGAGGATTTGAATCTCAGAGTATCAGGTGTTCTTTTTTTTTTTTTTTGATGATGATAAAATCACCAATATGGAATTTATATATAATATTATTATCATGTTTTTTTAATGTAATAAACAAATAATTTATTATTATTATTTTTTTGCCCAAACATCTATTTAACCGTTCCTGGAAATTCAAAAAGATAAATTAATATTTGTTTATATCTTCATATTTCAATAATAATAAGAATAATAAGAATAATAAGAATAATATTTTATTATAAACTATGTCATGATGTCTTTTTTTTTTTTAATTGTTGAGACAATAATAATTAAATTAAAAAAAAGTACCATCTCTTAAAAATGCCAAAAAAAACCAAAAACTGAACTCAAAAAAAAGAAAAAAAAAATTGAATTTCAATAACCCAAAAAATGAAAAAAGTTGATAGAGAATAACGTATTTATGTAAAGATGAAAAAGAAAGATAAAGATAATATAATATTATATAAATATATATAAATGAAATGTTTATATTTGGTTTGTTTTTTTACGCCCTCCCTAATTTTTTTATTTGAAAAAAAAAAAAGATAAACTATATATACATAAATTATGTTTAAGCAGTTGTAAACACGGAGATCGAAAGAGAGTATAGAGATCTAGTTACCCTCATAGATCATGTTCTGTCTCTCTCTCCTGAGAAAAATAAAAAAAAAATAACAAATAGATTTTTTTTTGGTCATCATAAAAAAAAAAAAAAGTAAGAAAAACTGAGTGTTAAAATATGTAACATAAAAAAAATAATGTCATGGGCGTCTTTCATTATCAAAAAAGAGAGATCCCTTTTTTTTAAAGTTGGGGTAATTCAAACCATTAATGCATATATTTCAAATCTTTCTATGTATAGGTGGGTGAGTGACTAATTTTTAAAACCCAGATTTTTTTTTTTTTTTTAATTTTTTGAATATAAATAAGTTCTTTTCAATTTTCAATTTTTCTTTTTCTTCTTTCTCTCTATCTTCTTTTTATAAGATATCTCTTTTCTATACTACTCTTATTTTTTTCTTTTATATATAAAGTAATATAAAAAACTTTTTTTTTTATTTTTACTTTTTAATACTGTTGTACTCTATTCATATATATATATAAATATATATTTTTAAAACAATCTAATTGTCTTTATACCTTTGTTATATATAAAACTTGTATTTTTTTTTTTTTTTTTTGAACCTTAACTATACCTTTTTGAATTAACTTTTAAAAAAAAAAACTTTATAAAACCAAATATATACATAAAAAAAAAAAACCTCTCACTTTTATATATTTTGTATCTACTTTATTCTTTTTTATATATACTTTTTTTACATATTCTTATTTTAAATTTTTAACTCTATTATTTTAAATGGCAACTTTAACTGTACTTCCTGATACTGGTCACCACCAAGCTTCTGCTTCTACTCATGATAAGAAAAAATGTACTTCAGCCTCATGCTGCTCACCTTCACGTTTATGGAAATCCATTCAACAATTTATTCATCAACAAGATGATCAAGCCTTTATGAACCTATGTCAAGACGAAGAGAAAAAGGGTCATGTTTTACGCGTTTTATTAACCTCAAGATATCACAATGATCCTGCCAGGTATGGTGCTTCTAATAAACATCTCGTTTTGCAATTATCTGATTGCATGGTGCCTACTACTGAAATGGATGGTAATGGTTCTCATCAACAATTGAATTCTGCCTTGTATCACAGTAATAATATCAAGAGAAGAAAGCTAGTGTATGAAAAATTTGGTAAATCTTTAACGGATTTAAATGCTTTACAACTGGCTATTCTTTATCGCCAAGAGGAGATGATTTGCTATTTGTTGGATCATGTTTCAACTTATGCTTCACCAAAGGAGCTCCATTCTTTCCTTCATCATCAATGTGGGAAACAAATCTCTTCTTTGCATTTGGCTGCCTTTTTGGGCTTACCTAAAGTGGTGGACAAGTTGCTAAACTTTGGTTTATCTCCCAATTTGAAAAACGATCGCTTGAAAACACCTTTGGATTGTACGGACAATGTGGAATGTCGCCAATTATTGGAATTGGCTTTGAAACCTGCTCCTGCTCCTGCTCCTGCGATGATCTCTTCTAAGGATGAAGCGGTGAAAGAAAATGTGGAAGATAATCTCATTTTAACAACATCTGCTGTGGATGAAGGGAAGAAAGCGATGGCTACTGCCATTGTAGATCACCCTTCATCTTTGTGTCATACAATTGTGGATCGTCAAGTCATGGATTCTTCTCCTCAAAAAGGAAATAATATGTTGGACAAGGCGACGTTTGTATCACCACTTGGGGTTGCTACTAAACAGCTATCAACTCCTGTACTTGACCTTGGTTGGGTAACTGATTTGAACGATACTTGGATAATGGATGCGTGGGATTGTGATAATGATCCCTCTCTCTCTTTGATTCCGGACTCTTCCTTATCTAGTTCAAAACAATCGGATAGTCATTCTTCTCTTTCTCCTCTCCAACCTCAGCAATCATTGTTATATGATCATGGTACTCCACCTCATCCTTCATCTCTTCAGCCTCAACAACCAGTTTTTGATCTAAACCATCATGATGAATTAGGTACTCCTCCTTTATCGCCTGTTCAGGACGATGATGATAATGATTCGATGACTATGGATGAACTGCCTGAACTTGATTTGGAATTGGGTAATAGTAGTAATGGTGATCACGGCGGGGAGATGACGTTAATGCCTCTTCTTTATGATGTGAATGGCTTATCTTCGTATATTTATCAAGAACGGAAATGGAACAATGATGATCCTTATGTTATGAAGGATGATCATGATCATGGTGGCGGCAATGATGGTAATGATAGTAAGGCTCAACACCTTCAACCTCTAGGCCTCTTCTCTTCTCATTCTCCTCCTTCTAGTTTAATGGATTCTTCTACTTTTGCTATTACCAACGATAATGGTAATGATTCGGTTAGGCCATTTTCAACAGCGTCAACGGTAAAGAAACAGGGCCAAGCGGCAGATGCTTCACCTGGTGATCTAGCCCTGTCCTCTTCTGTTTCTTGTGGTGGTGGGAGTGATGGCAACATTTTGCATCCATCTTTTACTTCCTCTCCTGGTCTGAACGATGATCATGATCCTCCTAATATTAATAATAATGCTGATAATAGTACTCAGCCCCGTGTTCATTTTGACCCAAAGGTGATACTCATGGAAGCGTGTATTCGTGGTGATTTACAAGAGCTGATGGATACACTTCAGTCGTCAAAGGACCTTTCTTGGCTGTTTAATCATCATGGTTACGCGGGGGTTCATGATCGTACGCTATTACAGCTGGCTCTTATGAATGGGCATGAAAATATTGTTCACTATCTGGTGAATCAAATAAAAGTCAATGTGAATCAAGTAGATGCTGATGGTAAATATCATATTAAATAATAATAACAATAGCAACGTATTTATTTATTGATTGGTCAATTATATTTATTTATTTGTTTATTTATTTTCTTTTGTTAGGCTGGACGGCTTTGCATTATGCGGCGGCTTTAGGAAGGTGGAAAGTTGCTGAGTACCTGGCTTCGTTGAATATTACTGATCTATTTGCTCAAACGGATGACGGTTATTTATATGAAGATTGTACTGGGTCAAGATTAAATCGTATCCGATGCCAATGTAAGTATATACTTTTATAATATGAATCTTTATATAATTATTTTTTACTTAATGCCATCAATTTTTTTTTTCCTTTTTTAATGAATATATAGGGTTATTGGATCGTGCTATGATGAATCATTCACTTTATTCTTCACCTCATTATTCAGCATCATCCACCTCCATATCTTCAACATCATCATCAGCCTCACCTTTAATGTGTGGTGGATATACTTAAAAAATTCTAAAATAACAAGTGTGCAATGGTCACTTTTTTTCTTTTTTGAAAATTCTACCGCTGGGTAATTTTTTCCTTTTTGGTTGGCACTTTGCAAAAAAGAAAGCACTTTATTGGAAACAAAAACAAGGAAAACTCTTATTCCCTAGAAACCACTTCCATTCTTTCCCCATTCCGAATCCTTTATAAATTGTGATTCTCGCTTTTTTTTTAAAATAACCTACTCTTTATGTGTGTGTGTGTATACCTCTCTACCTCTTTATATATAAATATATTATGTGTGTGTAATATATTTATATATAACTCCTCTCTCCTACATTATTTAAGGCCTTAAATCTCTCTCTCTCTCTCTTACTTGTCTTGTATTTTGTGTGTGTGCAGTGTCAAGTATACTCCTCTCAATCTCTTCCTATCTCTCTTCATATGTGTGTGTGTATATATGTGTGTTTATATACTACCTTTACCAATTGAATTCCGCTATATTACCATCCTCTTTATTTACCGATTATTTGTGTGTATACTTTTTTTTATTTTTATTTACTTTTTTTTGTGTATTACTTGTGTGTGCATTTATTTTATGTTTATAACTCTATGAAAATTTTTATGTTGTATTTTTTTTTTTTATTTATTTACTCTATGTTGTATGCTTAAAAAACATTTTTTTTATTTTATTATTACAAATTTGGAACTTGTTAAAATACCCTTTTACCATTTATTTACGACCTTTTTTTTTTTTTTTATTCACCATTTATCAATCGATTGACTTTATTATTTAAATTTAAATAATCAAAAACATTTTTTTTTATTCTTTTTATTTAGTTTTAGTTTCTTTTTCTTTTTATTCTTTTCTTTTTTTAAAAAAAAAAAAAAAAAAAAGTTCAATAAAAATATTATTTTTTTTTTCTTTCTAATTATTCCATCTATTTAGTCTACAATATTTTATTTATTTATTTATTATTATAAACATATCAACTTAGTAACTTGTCAAAAAAAAAAAAGGATTGAACCTATCAATTATTCCCACCCCCTCCTTTTTCTTTCTCTTTTTTACCTTTGATGTCTTTTTCCATTTTTTTTTTTTTTTACTTATAAACAAATCATGCCCCTTGATTTTTTTTTTTTTTTCCGCCATTAATCAATGCATTTGACACATGAAGAACTTGATTCTTCTTCTTCTTCTTCTTAACATAATGAAATATGCTTATCGATAAATTATTATTTATTATTTAAATTTATTTATTTATAAATAAAAAAGGATGATACGTACAAATTTTTATTTGTTAAAAAAATAATAATAAAGACTAACCATTAGAGGAGGATGAATAAAAATAGTAATAAAAATAAATAATAAATATTTTTTATGTTTTCTTATTTTTTTATTTTTTTATATTTTATTTTTTTTATAAAAAGAAATGAGTATTTCCACGAGATTGATGATGAACAATCATTTCTTGTAATTTAAAATTATTTAATTCATCTTTAATTTGTTGAGCAAGAAGAGAAGTTAACCTAGTACATACTGCATATGGGTCGGAACAACGATCATAATCATGCTTAGAAAATGTATCTTCTACTAGGGTAGTTGACATGAATCTAACTTGACGTTTCTTCTTTTTCTTATTACTCTGATTTTTTTTATTATTCTTTTTATCTAGAGTTTTCAATGATGGTTTAATAGCTAATATGGATGATTTTACTAAATTATTATTATTATTATTTTGTTGATGTTTTTGATTTTGATTTTTTGAATTAACAGTACTGACTGACGTTGAAGATGTCACAGACGATAAAGAAGTAGATGAAGACAAAGAAGATGATGATGAATTGGATTGATTTTTTTTCAAGTTGCCCAATATATAATTGTTATTATTGTCAAGTTGACCCGTAGCACTATTACTACTACTACTACTATTATTATTTGTTGTGGTTGTTGTTGATGATGATGATGATGAGGTAGATGATAATGCAACAGATACAGTAGATGAAGAGATATTGGATGATGTTGAACATGTAGGTGATATAATCATATTTCCTTCCATAACTTGTGCATCAATATGTAAAGGGTAACTAGTTGGTACCCTATTGCCCTTATTATTATTTTGTACCTTTTGTGCTTCTATTCCATTAGTATATGAATCCTGATATAAATGTTGTTGTCTTTGCATTCGCTGCTCTTTTTGTATTTGACGTGGCTGCCTTTTATCCTTTTCACGAGAGTAATTTACCCCTGATGTTGCTACTGCATAAGATTGTTGATACATATGTTGATCTATATATATTTAAAAAAAAAAAAATAGAAATAAAATAATTACATGTTAATTTATATTTTATAAAATAAAAAAAAAAAAAAACGGATGATATGCTATTACAATTACCTTTATAACTAGCTGATACTGTTGGTTTAAGGTTAAATTGACGTATTGACTTTTCTTTATGTTCTATAGCACTTAATATGATATTATGTGATGGTGGTGGTGATGAGCACCTCTTTTGTAATAAGCTATGATGTTGATGCTGATATTGATTATGATTATTTGTAGTTGTTGAAGAGGATTTAGCAGAAAGTCGGTTTTTACTTTTTTGAGCATTAATCTGAGCTAAAGTCCGATTCAAAGCTGCTGCAGAGGTTGATACAGAAGAGGAAGGCGGTATAATCATATTGTCATTTGGAAGATGGAAGGTTGGGCTTACTAAACGCCTAGATTCGATCGATCCTTTTGAATTGCCCGTTGATCTTCTTTTAATACTAGGAGAGGTGTTAATAGGTGCTGGAAGTCTTGATCCTTGCTGTTGTGATTTATTATGTAAATTATTATTATTGCTATTATTATGAGGACTATTACTATTGCTATTGTTTGATTGAAATCTAATTTTAATTTTTTCAGCAAAGCTTGTAGAGTTATTTTTATTCACAGATGGGTTTGTACTTATGGATGACATGAATGAAGTTGTTGATGTATTTCCATGAGAAAGGGAATCAATAGATGATTTTTGTTGTCGTAATTTTTGAAATGCAGTTAAAAGTCGAGAAGAAGAAGAAGAAGTAGGTTGGATTGGTTGTGTTGATGAAGACGGTAAAGGTGAGCTTAATAAAGCGTGATGAATATTATTATTATTATGATTATTATTTGTTTGATGAATTGATGGTGAAGTGGGTTGTTTAGAAGGATTGGGTGAATGGTCATTTGTGTTTACAGTTAAAGAATTTCTTTTTTTCTTTGCAGTGAGATGCCTACTATTATTATTATTACTAACTGTAGGTGAAAGTGGTGATGAAGGTGTACTATCATTCCATAGTGTAATTTTATCAGTATAATGCCAAGATCTTGATTTAGCTTCATGCTTTGCTTTTAATTTAGAAATAGGGCGATCATCATCATCTTCAACTTTGGTATTCATATTGCTGTTATTGATAAATTTATTATTATTATTATTATTATTATTAGTATAATGACCATTTAATAAGGATGATGTAGTAGAATGTCTTTTTTGTACCGTATTCATTGTGAATTTCGTAGTAGGGGAAGAATGAGTCGCTAGTTTTGTATTTGGAATAGGAGAAGAGCAAGTTGGTTGAAGATTAGGTTTGTTGTAAATAGTCGATATTTTCAATACATCTTTAAAACGAGATCGAATTGATTTTTTTTTAGGATCCAAACATGTAGTAATAATATCATTATCATCGCCATAAGTATCATTGTTATTATTATCGTTCGTATTCTTCTTATGAATATCATGTATTTTATTGGTCCTATAAGTTGTCATTTTTTCAAAATGTTGATTATTTACTTCAGATATATAACTCAAATCTTGATCATCATGAATTAATTGTTGTGAATATACTTCTTTTGTCCCCTTTTTCATTATTGGTGTTGAAATGGATTTCGTAATATTTTTTCTATCAATTTCATAAAATGTAAAAGAAAGATCCTAAAAAAAAAAAAAAGGAAGAGGAAAAAAAAAAAAAATTGAATAAAAAAGAATACTAAATGCCGATATATTTAAAGAATGATCAATAATAAGAAATCAAACATTCCAAAATGAATAAATTCCTTTTTTTAAAAATAAAGATTCAAGATAAAAATAAAAATAAAAATATTATATATGATTGATTTTTTACCTTATTTTTTTCTGTTTCTTCTTGGTTTATTATAGTTAATAATTCCATTGTCATATATATTAAAAGGCAGTGAAGTGTTGTGAAAAAAATATGTTTAATGAATTTGTATACTTTTTTAATAATAAATAAGAGAGCAATTTGCTAATAATAGTATAAACAAACAAACAATAATAATAATAATTATAATAATGATAAAAAAAAAAAAGAAAAGGAAGAATAAAAAGGTAAAATGGTTTTAATGATATAAAAGGAGTTATGTTTAAAATGAAAAAGAAAGGATGATTGGTAAGAAAAAAAAATAACCCCTTCAAAAAGGAAAAAAAATAATAAGAGAGAGGGAGAAAGAGAGAGACTTGCCATTTTATCATCATCTTATGCATATTTAATTCTATCCAAAACCTTTTTTATTTTTACATTTATATTTACCAGGCACAATTGTTAATTATAATCTTGGCAACATTTTCTAACCCCACTCTATCCTTTTCATCAAATCCTTCCTTTTCTTGACAGTCAATATCCAATACACCAATAAGTTTCTAATATACATATATTAAAAAGATAATAATAAAAATGAAATAATTCAATAACAATTATATGATAAATGTTTAATTTTTTTTTTAAGGAGAATATCTTGTAAATCTTGTATTTTAATGTTTTTATATATATAATAACTTACATCATTGACTACTAAAGGTACTACAATCTCTGAGTTTGAAGCCGAATCACAAGCAATATGGCCAGGAAATTCATGAACATCTCGGATCAATTGGGTTTCTCTTGTACTTGCTGCAGTACCGCATACACCTTTACCAAATGGAATCTCGGTACACGCCACCTAAGTATGTATACAAGAAAAAAAAACCCCAAGTTGAGATTAAATAAAAAAAACCTAGTTTTTTTGTTTTTGCCTCCTAGCTCCCTTTCCCCAATTTTTTCTCTCTCTCACTCTCTGTCTTTATCTATTTTTTTTTATGTTTTATATATTCTACTATTTTTTTTTTTTTCGTGTTACCTTTCCTTGAAAAGGCCCCAAAATTAACTTTTGATTGTCTTTAGGATCAATTATATAAAAACCTGCCCAATTAACTGGCTTTTCTTTAAAGTGTTGAAGGCTGTTTAAACCATGATAAATTATACTTGAAGCATTAGATAAATTGGTTACCTACAGTTTTTAACAAAAAAATTTTTTTTTACTTTATATTAGTAATCTGTCACTTTTATATATATATATATATATATATATATATATATTATCAGTAAATATATGTATGTAATAATAATAATACCCAGTATGTTTGATCTTCAGTAATGGCATTCACTTGTTCTGCAAGTTCTTTATAAAACTCTTCTTTTGGTGTATAAGGATCTTCATTAACTTGAACTTCTTTCATTTTTTAAAAATATAATATAGAAAAATAAACTAAAGAGGAAGGAAAAAAAACTGGTCGCGCCAAAAATTTATAATAGAAATTTAATTTAAACACCGCAGTTACATTATAAAAAAAAAAACTTTTATATTAATTGTTCATATTTATTATAATGCTTTATAATACAAAAATATACGTACATACGATGATAAAAAATAATATTATATAATGAAAGTGATGTTAAATATGATTTTATGTTATTATTCCGAATAAAGTAAGCGACCGTTGGAATCTTTTTTAATATACCCTCTATAAAAAAAATAAAAAAAGATATAAGGTTATAACCCTAATAAGACCCTTTTCCCTGCTTTATGTTGTATTTCATTATATAATATAAAAACATTCTTACAGTATAACTAGGTCATCTAATATGCTGATGATAGATTCAAACTATAATAGTGCATATTTATATGTTTAATAAATTTTATATTTTCAATTTTAATGTACATACTATATTTTTTTTATATTTTTATTTTTTTTTACCTGAATAGATATATATAGCTTTTTTTGTGATTCTTGCATTATTTTTACTAGTTCTGTTAATTTTAACTCTCGGTGTTTTTTTAATACTCGTAAAATCAGCGCTTGAATCTATATAATGAATAATGTATAAAATATAATATAATGTAGGCGTTAATATTAATATTTTTCTAAAAGTAGCTATATCCTTTTTATTATCATTATTACCATTATTAACTATTATTATACTCACTACTATATTTATATATATTACCTTATCTTTTCTTTCAAATAATACATGGCGTTCTACAGCTTGATCATTGAAAGGTATTAATTCAATTGGTGTATGTAAAATATTTGAAATATTAATGTTATTAATATTTTTCAATTCAAAGTTAAAATAAAATCGGTCAGAATCTTTAATAGGTTTAATAATTCCACTTGAAGGTAGAATTAATTCATCATTGCTATCTTTTCTAATTAACAATGGCATTTTGCTTGTCGTTAAAGTTGAGAGTTCATGCTTGACCACATTTTTATCTTAACAAATAAGAATAATAAAGTTAATTGAGTAAGTACTACTTATAATTATGTATTTAGTTACCTATCTATTCATATACATTACCTATTTTTGTTGCGTTAACAATTTGCGAACAAGTCCAAAACGGTATATTCTTGAGATTAAAAAACAGTAAAATCGTTGCTTGATATAAAGTAGTTTTCATTTTAAAGCTATATAATGGAAAATTGGCATCTATTTCACATGTTCCTAACGAATTCATCCAAGTTAATTTTCGATGGGGGTATACACTTCGATAATATTCTTTATATAGCTTTAATAGGTCCAAGTACTAAAAATATTATAATAATATAGATACATTTATAGTATATTCAACAAATTAAGCTCTGTTGCTTTTATCATTATTTTTGTTTTAATTCTTACTCTTACCTCGTTTGGAAAATAAACCTTTGCATCTATAGCTTTAAAAGGCCAAAAAGCGCCAGTCAATGTGTTTACGAATAATTTATTAACATTAAGAACATCATCATTCTTCTGAGTTAACTATTTAAATATATGTATACAAGTAGATTAATCATTTATGTTTATACATACAAGTATATATAATATTGGAAAAACTTACTTTAAATGATTCATTTAATTCTTTAGATAATTTGATATCTTCAATCATATTATTCAGGTCGTTTACAAATTCATTGCCACAATCTAAATATTAATTTATTTTTTTATTTTATTTTTTTTTAAAAAAAAAAAAAAAAAGATTAGTTACCACTATTATATTATTTATATGAAATTATTTCATTTGAGTATCTATTTATATTACATTCTCTTAATCTATTTATCATAGTGAGCCCATTATCAATGACTTCAGTATTGGAGTTTCTTAATAAATTCCTTGCTAAATTAACTTTAAAACATGACTTGAATATATCTTTTGCTACATATATATTTTAAAAAGAGAGAAATGAAAGATACATTTAATATACGATTAAAAAGTAAAATACTTTAACATTATATAAATATATAATACCTTGTAAATATCCAAATAAATCTAAACCATTGTCTATATAATAATTGAACCTTTCAGGCTATAATAATTCATTCATATAATATATATAATAAATGCATAATTGATATAGTTTAATATGATAACTGGATGATGGTTTTTAGTTTTTTTATTACTTACTGTATTAGATATCAGTGCCCTTTCAAAGTAGGAAGCTAATAATACTGCTGATTTTATATGATTATTGATAGTTATTCTAATAACTTCTTTACAGGCACTTATTAACATTACATCGTTATTAAAGCATGTTCCAATAATACCATGCATAAATGACTTGAACTCTAGACAAGTATTAACAAAATTTGTATCATCGGTTGTAATAGATGCTATACGTTTTGATAATGTGATCTATATATATATATGTGTGTGTGTGTGTGTGGTTTGTGTTTGTATGTATGTGTTAATATTGGCAAACAAAGGCTAGTGCGCGAATATATAATTTATATTTTATCATCATTCTTTAACATACCTTTGCATAATTGCTTAGTGCAGATTGAAGTTCAGCCACAACCTTTGATCGATGTATAAATCTGTACAAAGCTTTTAATAAAGGTTTATGTTCTAATAATAAGTCGAATTCTTTTTTAAAATAAATAAAATTAATAGCAAAATAATAGAACAAATAATTAAGAACTATTAATATGAGGAATTATCGTATTTACATAATAATATTCTTAAATATATATAACTACCTTGTAATATGAGTTCCAAATGAGTAATTAATAATTCATTAACTGCAATATCAGTGAATGATAACTTTGGAGGTATATATAAGTGAAATATTTCTCGTTCATAATAGCTTTCTCGTAAAATTAAATCCAGACTGAATGCTAAATAGAGCTCTGTTGAAAGCGAATTAATTCCATTTATTGCTCTTTCATTATAATACTCTTTTATTGATTTCGATAGTCGTTGTTCAAATAAATCAGTATATATACATAGATCTTTGTATAAAAACTTCATTATTGAGTGAATTAAATCAGTATCAACTTCATAGCGATATCTAATCATAAAAATATATATCGGTCTATTAGTATTGTTACTACTACTTTTACATCTATACTTAAATAAGAATAAAAGTAACCAAGGGACATTATTACCTTAAACGTGAAAATATATAAATAGTGCTCGATATTGTTCGTTCTCTAATAAGTTTATCTTTTATCAAAGCTTCTATATATAATTGTTTTCCCATATCCCTAAAATTAAACAGTATTAATGTCAATGACAATAATAACAATTAATATCTGTTTCATTCCATTATTATTAATATTGTTATTATTATTGTTATTATTATATATGTAAATATATTACTTGATCGATAAATATTTTGTTTTTGGTATAACATAAGAGCTATTAACTTGGTTGAATAGTTCATTTATAACATTCTACAATAGTTATCATATATATATATATATGTTCGTGAATAATTTACCCTTTATACTTAAATATTATTATTATTGCTATTATTATTATAAAGTTTTACCAGCTTTCCATAATAATCTTCCCATGTTTCAATCATATGTTGTAAAAAATCAGAGCTCTGGAATGGTGCTCTATTATTTAAAAAATGAAATAAAAATAGAGTTATATTGATAAATAAGTAAAAAACCATAAGTTAATCGACTATATTAATAATAATACTTACATTCGTAGTTTACAACAAATATTTTCTATAGCAGTGTTTAAGGAACTATGTATTTTAACATATATTTGGTCACCATCAATTTGTTGGCATATATGACGACATTGCTATTTATTTAAAAAAAATAAGCATAAAAGTAACAACTCTAGTTAACACATGATTCCATATTACTATTATTATTAATATTCAATATTCACCTGGCCAATTTGCCCAAGGTTAAAGTCCATAGATTGCTCATTAAATATACATTCAAAAAATGAATCAATAGTAGTTAAGAATAAATCTAAAACTGTATCCATATTCAATTTATCTATTTTACTTTCTTGTGCTGATATATTTATATATAAAAATATAGTTTTTTTATGTAAATAATGATCTACTTTTTTATTTCTCTTTATTTTGTTTTTATTATAAATATAGAACTTACCATTGTTATCCTTTTCAATTATAATTATCTTTGGTGTTGGTTTTTTTTTATTAAACCCAATTAATGATTTTAAAGGAGCAGTACAAATATTTGAACGCCTTGATCGATGCTCATTATGATGTGTATGATTTACAAGCTCATTAGTACAATGATCGGTTGTGCTTTCACTATTGTTGGTATCCTGTGTATTATTTTCTATGATATTAAATTTATGATGCTCTTGAGTATTGTCAACGACATTTTGAGGTTTTTGGGTTGGTGAAGACTCGAATCCATTCATTTTAAAGTCATTATTGATTTCACTTATATTTCTGTTTTTGTTACTATTGATATTATCCTTATTAATACTGACATTATTAATATTAATATAGTTGCTTGTATTAGTATTAATAAAGTTGTTTATATTATTACTGTTAGTATTATTATTCTTAGAGCTGTTGTTGAAGCTTGTGTCATTATTATTATTATTATTCATAGTAGTATTCAAATCTATATTCATATTATCATCATTTATCGATACATTTCTAAATTTAGCTTCTGTTATGTTGAAAAAATTTTCTGTTCTTTTACGTTTGTTGAAATGAGATTGCTCTAGATCTTCAGGACCGTGTTTTTTCGTAATATTTCTTGAGAGCATTGTAGATCTATTTTCGAGACTTTGTACAGATAAATTGGTATAATCATGTTCACTGTTATTATTTGACATTAAATTATGGTGATGTAATAATGATATGTGTGATATATTATATTCATTTTTATTAATCCATGATAAGGGTAAGCTTACCTGCCGATACCTGCTGCTAGGAGCTATTTATTTTATAAAGTGAATAAAACAATAATAAATAAATAAATAAATAATAATAATAGTAATAATAATAAATTATAACAATAATAATAGTAAATATTTTTATTTATTTTAGGACCAATCCATGAAATTTTTCTTTGTTTTTTTAATATTTATGAGACTCTTTGTTTTAAGTACCTGACCCATTACTTTTAGCCATTAAGAGTAATGTTTTAGCATATCAAAAAGAAGAAAGAAAAATTAATTTTTTTCCCACTTTTTCAAAAAAGCTGCCCTTACCCATTTATAACGGAGTTTAAAATATTTTTATAGCTTTGATAGTTGTACTACTAAATTCTTGAACCATCTATATATATAATATCTTTTGAATTCAGGATACACTTTTTTTTTAGTTTTGCTTTACGAAAATATAAACTATACGATATTTTTGTAATATATAATGGAAAATTTCCATACTATATTTTTTTTGTATTAAAAGTATCATTTATTGCGGTTAGTTCCTTTTTAAAAATCTTTAGATTACAGATAAATCATGGTATATAACTTTTTTATTAATATTCTGTATTATGATATGAATACAATGAAAGTATAAAACTTTATCAAATTCACAGCTATCATTTATATTTGTGTTTATGTATGTAGTCTTTTATATTTGCAATAAAAAGCTAAATAATATATATCTTTGTATGTTTATTTATGCATAATGTAGTGATTTTCTCTCATATAATAAAAAAATGCGCGAAAGTTATTATTTATTTTCTTTCATATAAAAGTGTATTCTAAATACATATATATATATAAACATTCTCTTTCTCTCTCTCTCTCTCTCTCTCTCTCTTTTTTTTTTTTTTTTTTTTTTTTTTTTTTTTTTTTTTTTCAATTTTTAATATATCTTATTTTATTAAGACACTACTGATTAATTTTAAAAAATTATATATTTGAACATACTTAGAATATTTCCTTTTATGGATACGGAAAATTTTGAGACTGTATATGAAGTTTTTTTTGACAAAACGGTTTGTACTTTTTATATATTTATTTTTTAACTCAAAATACTTGCATATAATAAAGAGAGAAAATATTTTAGTCAATATATATGTTTGCTATCCATATTGACTTATATCTCTTATTAATTTTTTTATTTTACGTCTAGATATTTTAACAGCTTATAAAATAATGTTAAACCACAATGTTAATAAAATTTTATTATTTCTGAAGTTATATTAATGTATGTGTCATTAGCCAATCTATAAGCGATTATTATTATTTAAAAAATTTAGCTTTTCATTATAATCATACGTACTTTTTTTCTCATTAATATATATATATAGTGATCAAACTAAAGCGTATTAAAATTTTTTCGTAGTATTCGAGCTTTTTTTTATTTCGAGATTACTTCATCAATAGCTTTAAAAGATATTGTCAATTTTTAGCGTGGTGGCAATCACAGGTAAAATTATCCAATATTTTTCATGCAAGAAATTTTTTTAAAAAATAATAAAAGTAATAGTTTTTTTATTGTTACTATTCAAGGAAAGTAACTAGAAAGTTAATAAAAACTTGCTATTTTTAAAATGAATTTTTTTTTACTATATTAAATAAATAGCAATAACATAGGCAGCCAATAATCAAACTAAAGGAAATATAATATAAAATACAAATGAAATTTTTGAAGGGGGAAAAAGGTTAACTATTCTCATTATTTAATCTTTTTTTAAAAAAGGTCGGCTTCCAAATAAATCAATTTTTCCCTTCCGTTTTCCTTTTTTTACTCTTTTTTCTATTTGTTATAAAAAAATCATTTTTTGTTTTTTATTTATTAGTCTATCTATTTTTGATATATATATAAATAAATAATAATATAAATATATAAAATATGGAACAAGTATGTCAAAAATATATGATATATAAAAACATTACTCATTGTATAATTATAAAATGAAGAATTTTTTATTTATTTATTGAACTATGATATTATTATTATTATTATTAAAATTATCTTTAGTGGTTTTTTACTAGAGATGAATTGCAATCAACACCTACTATTATTCAGGATGGTATTTCTGTAGCCGAAGAGCAACGTATGAGATCTCAAGGATGTTCATTTATTCAAGCGATTGGTTGTCGATTAGCAGTGTAAGTTACTTTATTGTATATTGTTTTATAAATATATAAATTACTGTTTTAGTTGTTACTCCTTACTCATTTTCTCTCTACTATTATAATTATTATTATTATTATTACTACTTATATATATATATATATATATATATATATACATAGACCTCAAATAACGGTAGCCACTGCAATAGTTTATTTTCATAGATTCTATATGCGATGTTCATTCAGTGAATATGGGATGGAGGTAATAATAATAAATATATAGATAGACATATACAGACGAAAATAGTAAAAAATAAATAAATAACACATATGGTTATATTAATATATAGTATTGATTATATCTATTACATATATATACTGTATTTCATTATCTTATATTAGCACGTATCTGGCGCATGTATTTATTTAGCTTGTAAAGTAGAAGAATCATCAAGAAAAGTGAGTGATGTGACAATGGCTTGCCTTATGACCCGATATCATAAAATCAATGAGGATGAAAAGCAAAAGGTATAATCATATATGTACAACAAGAGTTCAATGGATATAGAAAAAAATAGTAGGGTGATAATAATGATAATGAACATTTATTGACAAATGACCATCATATTTAAATAATAATAATAGTTATATCAAACCTGGCGAAGTGCAATTTTATGGTATGAACGATATTTACTGGAAATTCTTTGTTTTGATATGACCATCGATCATCCTCACCAATTATTATTAGAATTTGGAAGTGAATTGGATGGTAAATATATACTATCATAGTAATATATATTAGTATAAGATGGCGTTATAAGTTTTATTGATCTATTTTTCTTTTTTCTTTTTTTCCCTTCCGTAGCACCAGAAAAAGTAATTCAATCGGCATATGGATTTGCTAATGATAGGTAATTAAAAAATCAAAATATCTCAAAAAACAATGAAATAATAATAAAATAAATGGCATTAATAGCTGCGTGTGATCATCTGTTTTAATTATATTGTTACTATTGTTATTTTTATTCATATCTTTATTCATTAGTTTGCGAAGACCATTATGTCTGATATACGACCCACAAATGATAGCAGCAGCATGCATTTTATTAGGTTATAGAGCAGTGAATGAAGATATTCCAACTAGTACTGATACTATATGGGGCAAAACTTTGGATCAAGAGTCAGATTTATTATCAGGTAAGATAAAGAGAAAGAAATAAAGCGACAGAGACAGAGAAAATGCATATATATATGTGTATGTGTTACTTTAATATATTATAAATATTCTATTTACTTATTCTTTTTTTCATATATATATATATATATAGAAATTGTTGGAGATATTGCAAGTGTATATACAGAAACTTATGTTTTGGTAAATGGAAGATAAAATAATAAGAGCATGTATATTAGTAAAAATATCAACAATAATTATAATAACTATTAATGGTTACATTTTATTTTATTAATTTACATATTATAATAGAGTGATTCATCATCGAGTTCTAGTAGTCCCATATCATCGTTCACCCCACCTAATTCAAATAGAAAGAATGGTCATGCTAAATCAACTTTACGAAATGGGTATTCAAATGATACTTAATCCTCTTAAAAAAAATATTTTTTTTTTACAATTCCTTTTCATTCATTTTTTTTTCTTTTTTTCTATTTATCATTTTTATTTTCAATTTTAAAAAATTTGTTTCCATTTTGATTTTATTTTCCTTTCTGTATTATACCTTTCTTATTATTATTATTATTATTATTATTATATATTATTATTATTATTATTTTTAATGTTATTTTTTATTATTATTTTTGACCAAATCAAACTTTCAAATTCACAACCTCACTTTTTTTTGTTTTCTTTTTTTTTACATACTAAAATTATATTCATCATAACACAAAGTTAAAAATATAAATATAAATAAATTTTTATATATTTTAAATAATTATTTCTACAATTTTTGGTTTATAATTTTAACTCATGTTTATTTAATATAATTAATATTATTTAATACAAGTAAGATATAAGTTATAAAGCAGTGTTCTGTGTGTAAAAAGAATGAAAAAGGAGTTACATTGTAATGAATTAATCCTTTTTCGTTATTATTTCATCAGCATCAGCATCTTGATCCCAATCAGCAAAGTCATCAAAACCATCATCTGTATCATCATCAACAATAGCAAACCGAGTTGACTTTTGGGGTGTAGTAGTATTAGTAGTAGTTAGATTTGATGTGCTATGTTGATTTCTTCCTTCTTCTTCATCATCAGAGTATCCTTCCGCTGCAAATAAAGTTGGATTTTCAATGACAAGCTCATCCCTATATGCATATATTAGATAAATAAATTAATTTACGTTAATAAATAAATAAATAAAGGCAAATAAATATATGCATGTGAATATATATATGTATATGTATTTAGAAAAAAAAGGAAAAGAAATTTACAATTCATTAGCTTCATCTTGATCTGTCAATCGAAGTTTTGTTCCATCATTATTATTATTATTTCCAAAGAATTGT
Source organism: Cunninghamella blakesleeana (assembly GCA_017871115.1). Taxonomy (NCBI): domain Eukaryota; kingdom Fungi; phylum Mucoromycota; class Mucoromycetes; order Mucorales; family Cunninghamellaceae; genus Cunninghamella; species Cunninghamella blakesleeana. The sequence goes on along the minus strand of JAFCIZ010000004.1, from coordinate 1,090,680 downwards.
TGTAATCTATTCAACCAACCCGAAGAAGAGGATTGTGATCTATTTCTATTATTGTCATCCTTTGAACTTGATCTATACCAACAGCATCCAGCAGCAACCACAATTAAAAGAAGAACTAAAGCACCATAGCTACCATTACTTTTAGCATAATCTTTTAATTTACCAGTTGTTGTAGTAGGAGTGCCATCATTATCCTCAGAAGCTATACCTTCTTTTCCCCCACCATTCCAACTTTCTTCATCGTCTTCTAATTGAGGTTGTGTTGTTTTAGATTTATCAGAATCATTTTCCTTTTCTTCATCATCATCATCATCTTCATCATCACTATCCTTTTCTTCTTCACTTTCCATTGGTGTTTCATGATCTTCATTTTCAACTACAGGTTGTTGTGTGTTGTCTTCATTCTCTTCATCATCTTTATCTATTTTTCCTGCCGTTTTTGCTTCTTTTCCTACATAACTTGTTACACCTTCTACACTACTATCACCGCCACCCATAAATCGATTAATCATATCTAAGGTTTCCATAGGTTTATCATAAGGAACCATGTGACTTCCATCTTTGATTAGTACATATGTAAGACCACGGGCTTCTGTATAATGACCAACGGTTTTACCATTGATAACCCAATCTTGTTGTTTAGCTCCCTAGATAAAATTATAATGCATATTGAATAGATGAATATAAAAAATAATTTTTTTTATATGACATATAACGTATTTATTAGCTTACAGCAAATCCTTTATCATCATTCCAAGTCATGTTAGAAATCAAATATTCAGTCCCAAAGTGATTGCAAATTAAATCGTATTCACCACTATGAATTAAATGGTTGTAATATATATATATATATATGTGTGTGTGTTAGTGTTCAATTCTTGTCAATTTATAATTCTATAATTATCTTATAATTTTGTATTATATATATACCTGAATAAGAGAATTTTGGTTTCTTTTAATAAATCTGGAAGGAGCTATTAAAAATAAAGGCAATAATAAAATAAAATAAATAAATATAAACATATTTCTTTTTATGTAATTTGATCTTTTCTTTTTACTTTTGTTACTATTATTATTCGCTTACATCATATGATGGTTTACTTTTATCGCCATCTAAATTACGGGATACGGCTGAAGAGCATTCACTCCATCCAAGTGCTTGTTTTTGAGAATGAATAGCAGCTTTTAATGCTTTTGACTAAATAAATATAAATAATTAAAGAACAATGGTTTGAACACAATGTGTGATTAAAATATGATAAAAATTACTATTGTTATCTATTTACCCTTAAATAATCTGAAACCTGAACTAATTCATGAGGCCAATCACGCCCACAAGCAGGGTAAGTCTCATTTCTTAATCGAATGTCATAAGTATTAACACAAGTTTGTTCACTTTATATATAAGTCAAAATAGTTATAAATGAATTAGATTAGATTAGATCATATATACATACATATAATTTTTTATATGTTATCTTGATGTACTTGGTTATGACTTACGGCTTGATTCTACTTCCAGCATGAATGGTTGACATGATCCTTTCACAGGCTTCAATATTGATGAGCGATTCTAATTTTATTTGTCTTTCACACTCAGCTAATTGTTTTGCAGCTACATCCTATAAATTTGTATAATATAGCAAAGATAATATAATTTAATATACATTTATAACCTATACTTTTCATATTGACTCTTTTTTATAGGCAATTGTTATATTAATTACCTTATATTCTCCGCCAATAATTCCATGTGCTATACTAAAATCATAATAAGCTCTATACTAAAAAGATCAAATAATTAATGGTTAAACAAAGAGCGAGAATAAGTATCCACAACTAATTTTTTTTTTTTAAAAAAAGGAAAAGATATAAGGAAAGTTAACTTACTTGATGTAATGGTGCTATCCATCCGTTACCAATTGCTAATCCTTGAAGATTAAACTAAGAGAAAAAACAATAAAAAATGCATTAATAACATTAATTATATATAGGCGTATATCAATTTCCTCCTTTTTTTTTTTTTTTCTCTCTCGTGTTTACTATTAATTTTTTACCTTTATCTTTCTTTCTGATTTGTTAATATTTAATATTTTACGAGCAAAATAAGGTATGTATGTTCCAGCAAAACTTTCACCAGCGATATATAGCTATAGTATTATAATTATTAAAAACAAATAAAAAAGTAGGTAAAAGTGGTTTGAGTCATAAGCTATCAGTATTATTATTGTTATCGTTGTTGTATTTACTTCTCTTTCTTGAAGATTAGGGAACACTTCCATGAATTTTTCCAAAAACACAATAAATTCATTAGCAATCTATAAATACATAAGGTTTAGTTTTTTTTATAGATAAAAATAGTATATTCAATGAATCATTATTTGATGATTTTTTCTTTGATTACAATTTTTTAATCAAAAATATATCAATCTTACCTGATCCATATCACGCATATAGCCATTTCCATTTGCATAACTAAAACCTGTACCGACTGGTTGATCAAGGAAAACGATTGTAGCTTGATCTTGCCATCCACCTTTATTGATAGATAATGATAAATCAGGGTTGACACGATAAGGTCCATTTTCTAAAAACATACCATCCATTGACGAGCATCCAGGCCCTCCATTTAACCAAATAATCTATATAATAATAAAAAATAATAGAATAGTCCAATTCAACAAGTGATAATATTATACATATATAGTAGACCTCACTTTATAAACGTTTTATTTATATTCATATATATATATATATATGTATTACATACCAAGTTATTTGTTGTTTTTGCTTTTTCTTGTTCAAGCATCCAAAAAAATAAATTACCATCATTTTCTGGTGAAACTTCGATATGGCTAATATTAGAAGTAAGATAAATTAAGTTATTCAAGTCCAAACCCTTTATATTATTAATATTATTGTTATTATTATTTTTATCATGGTTATTAATGTTGTCATTATTATTATTATTATTGATATTATTCTTCTTATTTTATTACCCAGCATATTGGTCAAATGAAAGTTCTTTAATATCAATACCAGGTAAACTTATTACTTTATAATCTTCAGCTATATAAATATACACATATAAAGTAAAACCGTTGGTTTGTTACTATTTTTTTTTTTCTATTCTTCTTTTTAAAAGGTTATGTTTCATATATATTTTATTTATATTTACCAGTTAAAGCATAGGCTATTGAACTTGTAATGATAATAAATGTTATATTTGATAGGATATAATTCCATATATTCATATTATTTTTTTTAGTATTATTATTGAATATTGATGAGATGAAGAGAATGAATATGTATTTTATAATAAAATAAAGTGCAAAATAAAAAACTAAAATATAAAAAACTTAGGGGTACTTGACCAAGTTATTTATAATAATAATGGATTGAACTCTAAAAGAGAACAGTAATAAGTATGAATGAATAAATAAATTAATAAATTCAAATACCACCAATGAATAATAGATAATACTTTTTTAATAGAAAAGAAAAAAAGTGATAAAAAGAAAAAAAAAGTGAAAGAGTGAAGAAAAAGAAAAGAAGAAAAAAATATTTTTTAAAAAAATTAAAAGAGGAGTTGAAATTGACATTTTTTTTAGTCCCTTTTTTTTTTACCTCCTAAAAAAAATTACTTTAATTTTATATTATATAACCATATTGGATATAAATGCTTTTTTGATTAACGATCTTACATGTCAATAATATAAAAAAAGATTTTTTAATAGATATTTTTTTTTTTTTTTTTTTTTTTTTTTTTTTTTGGCTAGACTGATCACCGAAGACGGTGGCCTTTCATCCACTCTAGGGGTGTTTAGTGATGTTCATGGATGGATTCTGGGTAACTTTTGTGTTTTATTATTTGTTAATGTTATTTTTTATGCATAAATATTTAATAAAAAAATAAAAGCAGCATAATGTTTTTTTATTATTTATACAAGAAAAAAAAAAAAACTAGTAAAAACATAAAAAAAATATCGTTTCAAAATCAAATATATTTTTTAATTATATTAAAATAAATAATATTCATAAAAAAAAGCATACATCATTCAAAAAAGTAATCAATTTTAAGGCCCCAAGTGTTATAACTAAATTTAAATTATTGGCATTTGGATTTATTATAAAAAAATAATAATCATATATAATATATCAATATATTTTTTATTACTCTATAATATTTTTTAAAACTTGAATTCATTTTTTAAATAAAAGATAAAGGTAGTTATACCGACCTATGTATTTAGATGTAGTATTCAGAAAAAAAAATCAATTAAATTAAATTTTATACCCTTGAGTTGTTGCATCCTACTTATTATATCAGTGATATCAGTATTCTTTCGTTCATTGAAATTTAGTTCTGATTTTTCATTACCATCACATATTAATAATAAATCTGTCTTTCTGTTACATGTTACCTTACATTTATTATTACAGGGAATACCTCCTTGTTAAATTCTATTGAATTCTGAATAGTTGATAAATCTATTTCACAGCTAACATTAATAATAATGATTGCAGTAATAATATTGATAATAATAATAATAATATTTATTATTTAATACGACTATTATATTACAAACGTATCATCTATGTAAAATTAAAAACTATTTTATAATTCATTTGAATATATATTAATAAAATAATGACAAGTATAATAATTTATAAATAATATGAAAATACGATAATTAAAAAACATATAAGTGCTGCCTAGACACTATATAGGTTACGAAAAAAAAAAAAAATCAAAGAATAAATTGAGCAAATTCTTCTGCATTGGTCTTTTTTTTTCTACCTAAAATCAAGAACACGATAAAACCATTTTTTACTTAATAATTTTTCATTTATATTAGCTTGCGAGTTGGTTTTTCCTGCAAAATTTTTTTGATTGAAAAAATTTAGATTCAAGCTCCGGGGGTTTTTTTTAAAAAAAGAAATTTTTTCTCTCTCTTTCTTTTTCTTTCTCGAGCATTTTTTTTTTAAAAAAAAACATATTTTATAAATGTATACTCAAAAAAAGAATATACTTAAATCTAGACTAGATGTCAATTCAACACACATAAACGCTAAATTTGAAGGATATAAACTTCATCCATTTCCTGAAGCAGAATCTTTAATACGCACTAAACTCCCTTTTGGTGAACTTGATGTGAAGCGTGAAGGGCAACGGCATAATACTAGACTTGGTTTTCGTGAATTACAAGCGCGTGTACGTTTTAATCATTTAGCTTATGGACCTAGCTTAAATGATCATACTGGTGTTTCTTATTTTATTGATGCTGACTATTGTTTAACCGCTGTGATATTTGATAAAGTAAGTATAAATATGTATTTATATTTTTCTTCCTATTTTTTATTTTTACTATTTGCCATATTGATATATACTCTATTTTAATACATACCCAATTATTTCCTCTTTTTTCCTCTTTTATTACTTATATTCATAAAACAGAATACCAGAACTACACGATTTGATTCTATTGTCAATTTAATCCAACCTATAGCTGGTGTTCCAAACTATACACAGCCCGATAATAGTGTACCAGTCTATCCTGAATATCCTTCTATTAAATCCCTAAGTCATGATCTTATTGTGGTGTCGAATGGTATTGGTGATATTGAATTAATTGGTATAGAAGAAAAGGAAGGAAAACTTTTAGGCGTATCATTAAGTCAAGTAAAATATGAGGGCGATGGTACAGAAGGGATTCAACCTGTTCCATGTGTTTTATTAGCAGCAAGAAAAATCAAATCCAAGGTGATCATGGTTGTTTATAGTCAAACGTCAGCAAAAAAAACAACGTTTAATATTGCTACTTTAGAAATGAATATACCTACAACAATGGACGATATTACTGAATTAAAAACATTACATATTCAACAAGGAAGTGAAGTACCAACTTACTGTGCTATTACAGATGATGGGGAATGTTGCATTCTTGGTAGTGAAACTCAATATCAAACATTAAAAAGATTCTCAGATGAAAAGAATGATGAAACTGATACAGTAATGGAAAACATTGAAGTAAATAATAATACGAATGAAACAGCAGCAAATGTCATCACACCTTACCAATGGGTACAAGATCAATCAGAAATAGTCATTCAGTTTGAATTACCAGAAGGAACACCTAAATCTGCCATCAGCTGTCAATTTACCAAGGATCATTTAATGTTAATTGTACGCGCTCAAGAATGCGAAATTTCTTTCCCTTATAGAAAATGGTGGACTCAGATTAAACCTGATGAAAGTACTTGGACTATTGAGTCGTCATCGGGATTATTATCATTATATATTATAAAACAAGATGAAAGAACCAGATGGCCACAATTATTTGAAATGGATGATGGTATAATGGAAACCATAGATAAAGCTAAATTGGCAGAAATAGCTCAACAGTTAGAAAAATTCACCTCGGACCCTTCTTCTAATCATGGACCTTTTATGCAGCAACACCCAGCAGCAACAGATATGGATGAAGATGTGGATGAACTTGGCCAGCCCATTATTTTTGAAATATTTAATAGAAAAGGTGATTGTATACAAGAAATAAATTCTGGTGGAAAACAATGGCTTGGAAATGCTTTTGACATTTCTTATTTTAATCATCATCGCCGTAACAATAATGAATTATTACTTCCTTCAGTAACATGTAAAATGGACGTGGATGGATTTGTTTATGCTTGGTCAAGAAATGAAAACAATCATCTTTTATTAAAACATGTAGCTACATTTGATGCCTTTGCATTTATCCAAGCTTCAAAAAGAGATGCTCGATTTATACGTCACGACCCATTCAATCAATTCATTACCATTGTGGAAAGTAGTAGAAACGCTTATCTCTATTATCAACAAGGGGAAAAAGGAAACAAATTGATTAAAAAACAAACATTAGTCGATATAACTCAAGGCCATGATGTTGACGTGTTGGGTGTTCAAATGATATTTGAAAATACTCTATTTATCTTGACTGAATCTGAAATCCTTACTATATTTGTATAGTTTAATTTTTATGGTCTATTTTTTTATTTTTATTTTTTTTAGTAGTAAAGTTTTGAAAGAAAAGAAAAAAAAATTGAAACATTAAACCCCTCCTATATTATTTTTTTTAAAAATTTAAATTGATGGTTTTTTTTTTTTTTGCATCCTTTTCCTTTTTCCCTTTTTTTATTATTTTAACTTATTTAATTTAATATTATTTTACAACAAATCAAATAACAACAGCAATAATCAATCATGAGTAATAATCAAGATATTGACTCTCTTTGTATCAATACTATACGTACACTTGCAGCCGATGTAGTTAGAGGAGCCAATTCTGGACATCCTGGAGCTCCAATGGGTTTAGCTCCTATGGCTCATGTTTTATTCAAGCATTTTATTCGTTGTAATCCTAAAAATTCTCATTGGGCAAATCGTGATCGTTTCGTATTATCTAATGGACATGCCTGTGTTCTTCAGTATATTTTATTGCATTTCTTGGGCTATAATTTATCTATGGAAGATCTCAAACAATTCCGTCGTGTGAATAGTGCGTAAGTATTGCGTTATTATAACGTTATTATTCTATTTTTTATGTTTTATTGATTTGAAATTCATTATCTTTGTTGCTTTATATAATAGAACACCTGGCCATCCTGAACGTGACCATACTGACGGAATTGAAGTAACAACTGGTCCTTTAGGTCAAGGTATTTCAAATGCTGTTGGTCTTGCTCTTGCTGAACAGCATATGGCTTCTACTTTTAATAAACCAGGTTTTGAAATATATAATAATTATACTTATGTTGTATTGGGTGATGGGTGTCTTCAAGAAGGTGTTCAATCCGAAGCTTGCTCTCTTGCTGGGTAAAACATTTATGCACAAATATAAGAAATATAAAAAGAAAATGGAAAAAAAAAGAAAATTGAGGGGTTTTTATATTATGCAAAATATTAAAACTCCGTTTTTTTTAGACATTTACAACTAGGTAAATTAATTGCTCTTTATGATGATAACAAGATTACAATTGATGGTGACACAGCCGTTTCCTTTACGGAAGATGTTTTGAAACGTTTTGAAGCTTATGGCTGGCATACTCAAGAAATTCCAAATGGTGACACTGATGTTCAAGGAATTCATGCTGCTATCGAAAAAGCTAAAAAAGTAACTGATAAACCATCTCTTATTAAGATTAGAACTACTATCGGTAAATATATATAATGATAATAATGTTTTTAAAAAAATGAAATAAGTATAATTATAATTTATTTATTTATTTATTTATTTATTATTCATTAAATAGGATATGGATCACAGCATGAAGGAGAAGAAAAAGTCCACGGAAGTCCATTATCAGGTATAGTCTTATATTTCATATTACTTTATTATTATTATTTTAGTTTTTTTTTTTTTTTAAAAAAATTATAATAATACTTTAACTAATTATCTTATTGCTTTCTTTTTCTTCCATTTTTTAGAGGATGATATTGTACAAGTAAAAAAAAAATTTGGATTTGATCCTAATCAAAAGTATTTTGTTCCACAAGAAGTTTATGATTTTTATCATGAAATAGCTTTACGTGGAGAAAAACTCAATGAAGAATGGAACCAATTGTTGGAAGAGTATAGCGCCAAATTCCCTGACTTAGGTGCAGAAGTAAAAAGAAGAATCAAAGGTGAATTGCCAAATGGATGGCAATCTGTTTTACCAAAATATACGCCAAGTGATGAACCTCAAGCAACAAGAAAATTATCTGAAGCTGTACTTAATAAATTAGCAGAAGCTATTCCTGAATTAATTGGTGGTTCAGCTGATTTAACAGGTTCTAATAATACAAGATGGAAGACTGCAGTTGATTTCCAAAATCCATCTACTAAGTTGGGTGATTATTCTGGCCGTTATATTCGTTACGGTGTACGTGAACACGCGATGGCTGCTATTATGAATGGTATTGCTGCTTATCAAGGTCTCATTCCTTTTGGAGGTACCTTTTTGAACTTTTTAACGTAAGTGTTTATTATCAGTGTGTTTTTATGTGTTTTATTTTTTATTTTTATTAATGCATTATATTCATTTTTTTTCTATATATATATATTATTTAGCTATGCCTGGGGAGCTGCTCGTTTAAGTGCATTATCAAAATCAAGAGTTTTATACGTCATGACACATGATTCTATCGGACTTGGAGAAGATGGACCTACTCATCAACCTATAGAAACTTTGGCATTGACAAGAGCAACACCCAACATGCTTACACTTCGACCAGCCGATGGTAATGAAACATCAGGTGCTTATTTAGTCGCTTTAGAAAAAGACAATCGTCCTTCTGTTCTCTCATTAACTCGCCAAAACTTACCACACTTGGAAGGATCCTCTATTGAAGCTGTTCGTAAAGGTGGTTATGTCCTTGAGCCAGAATCAGATGCTGATCCAGATGTAATCATTGTTGGTACAGGATCAGAGGTTGCTCTAGGCTTGGAAGGCGTCCAAATATTAAGAAAGAAAGGTATTAAAGCCAGATTAGTCTCTATGCCTTGTACAGAATTATTCGATGAGCAACCTCTTGAATATCGTCGATCAGTTTTATTGAAAGGTGTTCCTACTGTTTCGATTGAAGCTTTATCTACTTTTGGCTGGCAAAAATATTCTCATACTCAAATTGGTATGACCACGTTTGGTACCTCAGGCCAATATACAGAGGTTTATAAATTTTTCAATATTACTGGTGAACATGTTGCCGAAGTGGCAGAAAAAGCAGTTGACTTCTTTAAACAAGAAGGTTATGTTCCTGATTTATTCCCTCAATTTGCTCCTGTTACATAAATGTATATGTATTTGAAATAACATTTATTTTATTTTATCTTTTACTATTTTTGGTCATGTCAAAAAATATATATATATACATTTTATTATTTTTTTCACACACATTTAAATATATGGAAAAAAGAAAACTAAATATGACTAATAAATCTATACTTTAAAAAAAAAAAAATATGGGATAAACTTTAGCCGTCTATTTTTATATTTGGGTTTTTTTTTATTTGTGATTATTTTTTTTCACTTTTTTAATTTTTTTCTATAAAAAAAGCTACACACTTTCTTTTTTCTTTTTATTATTATTCAATGCAGTATATATTCACTTCTTCACGTGTACAACCAATTGTTAGACGTCATTTGGTTTTAAAAAATCAAAGGCTATGGAATTTAAATAGGACTTATATAGCACCAACTACAGATACTACAAAGCCTCTAAGTGGTATTCGCGTTTTAGATTTAACAAGAGTATTAGCTGGTCCTTACTGTACTATGATGCTTGGCGATCTTGGGTAATGTCTTATTTATTATTTTTATCATTACTATATGTATATATTAACAATTTCATATTATATAAATTAACTTTTATATATGTTTCACTATTTTTTTTTGTTTAAATATTAATAGAGCGGAGGTAATAAAAATCGAACACCCAAAAGGAGGTGATGATACAAGAGCTTGGGGGCCACCATTTGCAGAAAATAAAGATCCAAATGATACAAACTCTGGTGAATCTGCCTATTTTATATGTGCTAATCGTAATAAAAAATCAGTTACAGTGAATATGAAATCGAAGGGAGGGATTGAGTTATTACATGATCTTGTACGACAATCGGATATCTTGGTGGAAAATTATTTACCTGGTAAATTGGCTTCTATGGGTTTAGGTTATGAAGAATTATCAAAAATTAATCCAAAGTTAATTTATGCTTCTATTACTGGCTATGGACAAGATGGTCCTTACGCTGATCGTCCTGGATATGATGTTATTATTGAAGTAATACAAAATAGATACAATGTTTTATAATTGTGCATTATAAAAAAAAATGAAAGATTTAATCAATTGTATTTATTTTATATTTTATTATTATTATTATTTTAATAAGGCTGAAGCTGGATTAATGCATATTACTGGTGAACCTAGTGGATCTCCTGTCAAAGTTGGTGTAGCAATTACAGGTAAATATAATCAAAAAATAGCTATAAAGAAGAATAAGAGAATAAGAAAAAGAATACTGAAAGCCAATGTGTTTCTTATTTTTATATATTTCTATTTATTTATTTAACTTTTATCAAGATTTAATCACTGGACTTTATACAAAAAGCGCTGTTCTTGCAGCATTAATTCAACGCGGAGTAACTGGAAAAGGACAACAAATAGATTGCTCATTATTAGAATCACAAGTAGCATCCTTAGCCAATATAGCATCAAATTATTTAATTGGAGGAAGGGAAGCTAAACGTATGGGTACGTCACATCCATCTATTGTACCTTACCAAGTCTTTCCTACTAAAGATTCATTCATCATGATTGGTGCCGGAAATGATGGTCAGTTTGTTAAGTTTTGTCATCGGGTTGGATTATCACATTTAGTTAAAGATGAACGGTTCAAATCCAATAAAGATCGTGTACAAAATCGACAAGAATTAGTCAAAATCATTGAAGATACATTAACTGAAAAAGAGAATGATTACTGGTTAGAGAAATTAAACGGTGCTGGATTTCCATTTGCTCCTATCAATAATATTCAACAAACTTTTGAACACCCTCAAATCAAAGCTCGTGGGTTAGTAAAAGAAATTGATCATGAAAGGGCTGGTAAAATTAAAGTAGTCGGCCCTCCAGTGAAATATAGTGGGTTTGAACCTACCATTCAATTACCTCCTCCTTTATTAGGTGCCCATACGGATGAAATCTTACATGAGGTCTTGGGTTATAGTCAACAAAAAATTGATGATTTACGTATCAATGATGCTATTGGTAAATAATTCTTCCTTACCTTCGTCTTCCTTTTTCTTTCTTTTATTGAATAGAATAATATATAATTTAGATATACACTTGTACTTTAGTAAAAATGAATCATATATATTTTATTTTTTTTTGTATTTAATTCTTTAATTTTTTGAATGGATCAGTAAAGAGCAATAAGGTCTAGTGGTATAAAACTATAAATTATAACTTTATGTTTACTACCACTATCTTTTTTTTTTTTTTTATGATTATTAAATATAAATTTCTCAATTCTAAATACCTATACTTTTAATAAACTACTCTATACAATGATTCTATTAATATATAATCTTATTTTAAAAAAAAATTTTTAAATGATCAAAGAATTATAATTCAGTAACTCAGGTTATATATATTTTGGCAAGACCGATTGGTTTTTTTTATTATAAAATACATTATAAAATACATAATATCTTTTATAAAAAAAGTATTTACGTGTTATCATAGTCGAACATATATTGTTATTATTTATATATTTTATTAAACTTAATTTTGTAATATTGCATACGGATCTTTCTGTACGTATGTATATGTATATATATATATATAGTATACCTTATTTTAAAAAAATTTAAGGACTGTTATTACACTGAGTTTAAAAGTAAGCCTTTAAATACAGTTTTTGCCTTGGGTCTTTTTTCTCTCTTTCTTTTCCACTTTTCTTTTTTTTTCATTACTATTATTATTTTATTGTGTACTATTTTATTATTAGTAATTTTTTTTTGTAGTTGTTATGTAAAATATAATCTATATGATATATTTTATTATTAGAATAGCATTAAATAATAAATAGTAATAATATTAATAATAATAATAAAGAAAAAATAAAGAAATAGCTTTTTTTATATGTATGTAAATAAAAATTTATTAGGGTAAAATAACCTAACGCGGGTGGGATGGAACGAAAATTGAAACACGCTTTCGTTTTTTTAATTTTTTAAAATTTTTTTTCGACCTTTTTTTTACGTGAATACATATTTCCTTTTGAGGAAGGTTCAAAAATTGATTCTCCGTGACGATTGGCTAAAATTCTCATTTTTGGATAGGAGTTTAAATTTTGATAAAAATAATGGGAGAAATTCATTTTTCCTTTTTTCCCTCTCTTCCTCACTTTATATTTTTTTCATTCTTATCCATTACATTATTATTCACAGTATTATTCTAACCTTCATTTTATTGCTATTGTAAAACACACCAATGTCTAATTCAAATACTTTAAAAACGCCACAAACTTCAATAAATAGTCCAACAAGTAGATTTATTAAAACACCTTGTACTGGATTTAATAATTTAACACTTAATTCTACTTCAAACGGTCGAATAAGAAAGAATGTTAGTAATGAAAAACCTAGCAACTTTACTCATAAATTAGAAAGCGCTCTTAGAGAAGAATCAGAAAGTCCTCGCCATCCCAACTTACATATGGTTATTGGTGGAGGGAATAAGATTTCTATTGATCATCTTATGGTAAATTATAATTACAATTATAATAATAATAATAATAATAATAATAAATATCGAATGATATTTCATTATAGCTAATGTTTTTTTTTTATTATTTATTGTCTTTTTTTATTCGTTTTATTTTTTATAGAGCAATGATGTAAAAATGGCGCTTTTATCTGGCTCTGATGAAGAAGATAATGATCATTCTGAAGATGATGGATTCTCAAATAATAGTTATTCACCTGGTCGTATGTCTGTCTCACCTGATCATAAACCTAGTGAGAAAGACTTTTACTATGACGATGAATATTTATCAGTAGATTATGATTTAATGACAACACATCAAAAAAAATACAATTATAATAAGACAGTACTTTTACATGACCCTTTTATGTCTTCAGCTATCAAAGAAAAAGAATCTTCAACCTCTACAGCAACAGCATCATCAATTAAACCAAATAATGACCCTTTTATGTCTTCAGCCATATATAAAAAAGAGAAACCATCTACCTCTACATCATCATCAACAACAACTAAATCAAATAATGACCCTTTTATGTCCTCACCCATTAATAGTAAAAAAACTTATAAATCTGAAACATCTATTATTGATACAAGTTCTGCTTGGATAGATCAAGTATTTATTAAACCAAAGTTACCAAAACATCGATCTAAAAAAGGCAAAGAAAGAGCAGAAGAATTATTAGAAGACCCTACACAACATGGACATGTACTTAAAGAAAATAAAGCACCTACTTTTTGGTTAGAAAAGTATGGTGGAAGTCCCAAGTTTGAAAAAATAGCTAAAAAAACACCAGAAAACAATTATACCACACACTATCAAGGCCCATTACATGAAATTACTGTAGAACACAAATCTCAATCTTTACAAACATCTACTTCATCTTCAATTTCCTCCAGTCAATCATCATCACAATCTTCACCTACATCAGTATCATCATCTGATAACGATTCACATGTAAGAAAAAAAATGATTCTTAATGTAAGCCCTAATCGTATGCGTTTTATGAGATCATTATCGCCCGTTCGTGATGATCTTGGAAAGCGAAAAGGAAAAGAACCTTGGCGACCAGATAACAATGATCATTAAACCTTTTATCATTCTTTTTTATCTTTTTTTTCATCGTCATTACCTTTATTATATATATATAAATATATATAAATATATATACAATTTCATTTTTATACATATTCATCTCTTCATTGTTTTTTTTCTTCTTTTTTTAATGCTATTCATCCTTTATATATGTTAATATTTTATCATTTCTCTCGTTTTTACATTTTTTTTAATATTATTTTCTTTTTTTATATACAAGTATAATATACCAAATCCCCCTTCTCTTACTTTATCGATTATTTTTTATTATTTTTATTAATATTCTCAATCTCTCACTCTGGCTTTTTAAGTATTATAAAATAAATTCAATCCATTTTTATTATTATTATTATTTTTATCACTTTATTTAAATTTAATATGAGTACCTTTTTTTATAACTTTTAAAAGTATCTTTTAGTAAGTAGTCTATATAATAAAAATTTGTATGATTAGCATTTTTTATGATAACGATATGTCATGCACTTTTTTAATTAAAAATTAATTTTTTTTCTAAAGAATGACCTATTTCCAAATTGGGATTTCATCGCAAAAAAAAAAATTCGAGCGGGAATTTTTAAAACCCTAACAATTTTATTTTTCTTCTCTTTTTACATTACTGCTCTTTGTTATTATTTTTCTTAAAAAATAAAAATAAATAAATTAAGTAATAATGTGGTCTAATGCTTTAAAAGCAATTGGTTTAGCACCTGTTGGTGATTATATTCATCCAAGAATATCTATTGGAAAGATGGTATTAGGAAATGAGTTTTCTACTGGCAATTTTAAAGTTCAAGTTGATTCTCAATCACTCGTATTACGCATAAAGAATAATGAAGGAAAAGTTATTTGGCAATGTAGGCTATAAATTTAAAGAAAAAAAAAACAAGAAAATAATAGTTATAATTGATGGTTAATTTTAATACTATTTATATTATTTTATTATTATTTATTGTAATAGCAATACATAACGAACCTTTTTTAACATCAACTCAAGGATTGGATGAATTTAACTCAACTCCAACAGATCCTGGTATTATTCATATTGTTGAACATGACACATTACCTACGCGCTTACAAACCATTACAAAGATAGCTTATGATTCAGTTGATAAGAAAGTCGTTAATATTTATGGAGGATTGGGAACAAAGTTAGTGTTACCAACGCATATGGATTATATCATCTCGTTTAAAGAAATAACTCCTCAACAATTAGAGTTTACCATCAATATTACTCGATATGATCCTTCTATGGAAAATTATAAAAGATTGATTTTAATAAGTAGTAATAAAAAGGAAGAACAAGTTTATGGTTTTGGTGAACAATATGCTACTATCAATCATAAAAAACATAAAGTACCCATCTTTATTAGGTATATAATAATAGTAAAAGTAATTACAATTAAAAAAGGAAAGAAATAAATAGGTGTATAGAGATAAAGATCATTAATTTTTGATGATTTTATTTTATTTTACTATCATATAGAGAGCAAGATAAAGGGAAAAATACGTCTGCAGTAAGTATATATGTTATTTTAACGATTGTTTATTTATTTAAAAGGCGGCAAATATATATATATATATATATATATATATATATATATATATATATTTACAATAGCATTAATATATATTTATTTTAATTTATTATGGTTTATTAAAGGCATCATCAGTATGGTCTTCAACTCTTAATCTTATATCTGGAGAAGCTATTCCATCCAAATGTACTGTACCATTTTACTTTACAAATGATTTAATTGGTTTTTATTTAACAAATAAGGAATATGCTAGTTTTGATTTTAAGGATGAAAATCGGACTGTGGTTCGATTAAATTCAACTTCGATGACGGGTCGCCTTATTCATGCTCCATCCATGTTGGAAATTCTTACTGAGTATACGATATACAGTGGTCGTATGAATCCTATTCCCACTTGGGTAAATGATGGTATTATCGTTGGATTAAGCGGTGGCCAAGATAAAATACGACAAATCATTACACATCTTCGTGATTATAATATTCCTTTATCAGCAATTTATATTAATGATTGGAACGGGTATCAAGTTAAAACAACATCATCATCTGTCAATAATACCTCTACAAATAATCATAATACAACTAATATAAAACAGCCTTTATGGACTCTAAATCATGATTCAACAATCTATCCTGATTGGAACACTTGGGTATATGATATGATGGGATATTCTCGTAAACAATCAAGTACAACAGCAACATTAAAAGCATATAATGAAGAAAATGAGGGCGATATAAGTACTCAACAACATCAACAAGGCATTAATTTATATTCTCATGGTAATATATTGCGTATTTTGGTCAATATCTCTCCTTTTATTACAAATGTACCTGTTAATATCGGTGAGGTAGGTAGTGAGAATAATAATGCTAGTTTACATAGCTGCTTTTTTGAACAAGCTAAAAAAAATGGTTATATGATTGAGTCAGCTTTGGATAAAAATAAGAGTAACAACTCTACCTCTCCTTCACCTTACTTATGTCCAAATGAAAACGGTTATCAAGTTGGTTTGATTGATTTAACGAACCCTGATGCAAGGCAATGGTATAAGAATGTTATAAAGGAGCAGATTTTAAATAATGGTCTATCAGGTAACACTTGAATATTCATATAACGAATACAAAATAAAGGAGTAAAAAATAAAAAGATTTAAAACATAAAACATAAAAGAATAAAGAGTAAAGTAAATAAAAATAAAATAAATCAATGCTGATAGAAATCTTTTATTTTTTCATCTTTCATTTATTTGAAAAAATATTCATTTTTTTCTATAGGTTTTATGGCTGACGATGGCTATTCTTTACCTGTTAATCCAAATCAAATTAAACTTTATAATTCAGCGGATCCTTTATCTTATCATAATCAATATGCAGAAGAATGGGCATCATTACAATTAGAATTATTTAATGAAACCAATATAAATGATGACAGCTTTTTCTTTCTAAGATCAGGGTATACTCAAACACCTGGTAAAACTCAATCACTTTGTGTTGGAAATCATGCTGTTTCTTGGGGTCAGCATGAAGGAATGAAAAGTGGTGTAAGTTTATAAAAAAATTTCCTTTTTAAAAATAAATAAAACAACATAGCATAACATAAAAAATAAATGTAATATAATAAGTAAAAAAAAACAAAAAAAGAGATTATTAACCATAATTATAACTATAACTATACTATATATATATATACTAGGTTACTGCAATGATTAGTTCAGGAATGTCTGGTTTTTCTGTATCTTATTTTGATGGTGGATCAATCAATTCACAAGGTAATTTACTTGGATCAAAAATGTCTAGAACTCGTGATATGCTTTATCGCTGGATGGAAATAGCAGCTTTTAGCCCACTCTTTTTTACAAGTGAAGGTTTAATTCCTAGTATGAATGCTCAATTTTATGATGACGAAGGTAAACAATATGTATTCCTATATTAGTAACTAATGGCCATTAATATTTCTACTAATATGTTTATTTTATATTATTATTATTATTATTGATTAGAAACCTATCTTCATTTAGCGCATGCAGCTAAAATTTATCAACTACTTGCACCATATAGAAAACAATTATATTATGAAGCTAGAAAAAAAGGATGGCCATTGATACGACATTTAATGTTTTATTATCCTCAAGATGAAAAAGTATCCCAAATTACTTATCAACAATATTTATTAGGTGAAGGGTTACTTATAGCACCAAGCTTTACTTCTACATCGTTTATAAAAGTTTATTTTCCAAAAGATGATAACAATATTTCATGGCGTCATATCT